>RRZL01000027.1:647411-666897 GCA_006782975.1 Chlorella sp. Dachan | reverse complement strand
GACCAGCGCGGCGGGCAGCGTGCCGCCCGCGGCCATCGCGCTGAGCGGCGAGTTTTCGGGGGTGGTGTTCACCGCCCCCGTGTCGCAGTGGCGCCGCACCGACACAGTGGGCCACTGGCCGCCCACCGCCGATGCGGCGGGGCCCTTCCGAGCCTGGGAGGCCAGCCTGGCTGCCGGCACCCTGGTGAGCGCGGCTGCCTGGCAAGTGGGTGCAGACTGCCTGCTTGGCTGCTGCGCGTGCTGGTTTGGCATTGCTGCACGAGTGAACTGCTATGCCGCTTCGAGGATGCAAAGCAGCTGCTCATGTCGACTTCCTGTGCTGCTCCCTCCCCCAACCACCTAGGTGCTGCGACCCATCGTGCCACCGCCGGGCACCAAGCCCGCCTCGCCCCAGGGCAAGGAGAAGGGCGACAAAGGCGGTAAGGGCGGCAAGGAGGGCGGCAGCCGCAGCGGCGCCAGCGGCGGCAAGGAGGGCGGTGACCCGCCAGTGCAGGGCGGCTCGCCTGTGGCGGCTGGTGCTGCAGCGGCGGCTGAGGAGGCGTCTCCACCGGTGCCGCCGCCAGCCAAGGTTGGCATCCCGCTAGAGGGATGCACCGTTGAGCTGGTGGCAGACGGGCTCAAGGGGCGCTCCGAGTTCATCCGCCGCGCGCCCCTGCTGGTCAGCCACCCCAAGTGGCCGCTGCTGGAGGGGGAGCAGGCCTTCTACCTGTGGGCGGGTACGGCAGGGGGTGGGGGCGGGGGTGGGGATGCGCGAGTGGCGCGTTGCCTCGTGTACCAGTTGCGTTGCTTGTTTCGCACGCATGCAGCTGCAATGCACGCGGTGTGCTGCTTGCGCCCTGCTGCGGCGCTGCCCTGTGAGGGCAGTCTGGTCCACTGCATCTCCCCACCGTACCCACTCTCTCTGCAGATGACCCCGCGGCCAAGCAGCAGTGGCTGCATGCGCTGGGGTGGTGGTGCCAGGACGGCGAGAAGCTGGCGGCCATTGACGCCATGTGAGCTTGCATGGGCGCCACCGGGGTTCTTGCGGGATTCACCGCCAGTTTGGTGGCGGCTGGCCGTGCCCTGGCTTAGTGGCGGCGAGCCCGATGCCAGCTGTACCTGCACGGCCATGTGCCTGCTGCCACTGGCATTCGTCCCCGACCCAAGTACTTGAGACCTAACAACAATGCATTTCCGTGTCCCTGCTGTCCCACAGGTATGCGGCGTACTGTGACGCTATGCGTGACCGCAGCATCCTGGACTACCCGGAGCACGCCCCCCGCTGGGGTGCAGCAGCCGAGCAGCCAACCAGCGTGCCTGGTGGGGACGGTCCCAGCGGCGGCGGCGGCGGCGGAGCTGGCAGTGCGTCGGGCCACGAGCTGGCGGCGGGAGGGGTGGACGTGAAGCCTGGCAAGCGCGGCTGGAAGGGCTGGGGAGCCAGCAAAGTGCAGAAGATGAAGAGCAAGTACCAGGAGCGGCGGCGGGGCAGCAGCAGTGGCAGCGGCAGCCAGGACGGCGGGGCAGCAGCTGGCGTGCCGGCGCTGCTGGCGCCAGGCAAGCAGCTCGCACTGCCTCCCAGCTTGGGCGCCTCGCCAGCCTCTCCTGCAGCCCTGCTGGCGCCCCCAGGTGGGTTAATGTTCTTCAGAGTGCAGGGTAGGCTGAGTGGCAGAGGGTGGGTAGAGGGCTCAGTCAGTGCGTTTTCCAGCGCTCCGACCCATGCTGCGTGCCATCGCCTCAACCATGCAAACAACCCCAATCCAACCTGTCCTCCTCTGCAGCATCCGCCAAGTACTCGCCGCAGCCGGCGGGGCAAGCGGCAATAGCGGCAGCAGCGGCTGCGCTGTCCAGCGAGGCGATGTCGCTGGAAAGCATTATGGAGGCCAAGTGGATGCAGAGCCGCAAGATCAAGGTGTGCGGAGTGGAAGCGCCAAGTGCGGAAATGCATGGTGTGATGCGACAGCGGTATTGCAAGCAGCGTGTGTGGGCGTTGACGTGCATGGTCGATTGCATCGCCCCAGAGCAGTGATGGGCCCCTATACATCATTGCTTGTCATGTCTGCTGAGCGAACTGCATGCTCTGCTGCCACCATGTGCTTTTGGCAGGTGCCGCCCGCAATCGCCGAGGCGGTGGTGCTGAGCAGCAGCCGGCACGGCTCCACGCCCACCTCCCCCAGGGGCTTGCCCCGCCCCGCCTCCCTGTCACTGGCCTCTGAGCCAGGCACCAGCGCAGGAGGCGCAATGGCCAACGGCGGCAGCGCGGCCGGCAGCCTGGGCAGCGAGGGGTTCACCACGCCCGCAGGCGGCAGCCCTGTGGCACCATGGCGCAGCCCTGTGGGTCGTGTGGAGTCCTCCCCCGCCCGCCTGGGAGCCCTGCCCCCGGGCAGCCCGCTAGGCAAGCTGCCGCTGCCACCAGGCTCAGAGGCAGCAGGCGAGGAGGGCGGCAGCCAGGCCGGCGATGGCGAGGCAGCCGGCGGCGGTGCGGCAGCAGCTGCAGCGGCCAGCCAGCCGGGGTGCGGGCTGCCGGAAGGCCTGCCGCCGCTGATCAGCCCAGACTACGCGGTGAACGCCTTTCTGACACGGGTTTGCTTCGACCTGCTGCGGAGGCCTGACTTCCAGGTGGGGCTGGTCTGAGAGCCTGTCAGCTGTGCACAAGCGAGACTCGATGTCAGTAAGCACAGCTGGGATGCTTGCAAGTGGGTTGCTCTGCTACTTGCTCTGGTGCTGACTGCCTCTGCGGCTGCCCTCGTGTGCAGGAGCACGTGCGGGTTCGCATCCAGCGGCAGCTGTCGCGCCTGCAGCGCCCCGACTACATCCAGACCCTAGAGGTGTGTGTCAATGCCGTACAAGCCAGCTGCTGGTGTCACTGGGCTGCTTTGACTGGTGTGGCGCTGTGTGGTACTTGAGCCAAGCGGCCTGGAGGGAACCTGTGCGCTGGTCCACAATCAACCTGACAGACGCAGTGTTGCAACCCTCCGACTGTCCCCCTTCCGTTGTGCAGGTGGTGGGCGTGGACTGCGGCGGCGCGGCGCCCACACTGCGGGGCCTGCGTGCGCTGCCGCAGCCCAGCGCCGCAGTATGGCCCCAGCTGCTGTTTGACATGCGCTATCGGGGTGAGAGGTCCAGGCGTGGGTACTTGCAGGCAGCGGGAGCAGTGCTGCATGCTCGCCAGCGCGTGGCTGGCATGCAGGGCGCAGGCCTGAGGTGCCGCCTGCGCACTGGACTTGGTCAGTCTCATCCGCTTCTCCGGTCGCCACTCCAACCAGGAGCGTTCACGGTGACGATCGAGGTGAAGGTGGACATCCGGGATGCGGCCGCCTGGGAGAAGTTTGACGCCGCGCTGTCGCGCTTTGGCGAGGGTGGGAAGCGGCGGTCTAGCGCCAGCAGCCAGCCGCCGCACGCGTCCTTGGAGCCGGCATTGGGCGGCAGCGGCAGCAGCGGGGCCCTGGCAGGGGAGGATGAGGAGGAGGAGGCGGAGCCGCTGAGCCCTGACAGCTCTGCAGGGGCGCTGGGCGGTAGCACTGGCGGCCATGCTGGCGGCAGCCCAGGGTCCGAGCCGCCGCCTGGGGCCGAGGGCAGCAGCGGCAGCGGCAGCCAGGCGCCCGAGAAGCGAGGGTTCATGGGCGGCCTGCGGCAGGGGCTGGCCAAGCGGGTGCGCCAGCTGGCGGAGACCACGGCGGTGCACATCTCGCGGTGAGCTGCGGCTGATGGCTGGGCATGATGGCGTGCATAGCTGGCTCGCACTTGGGTTGTTGGACATGTTGTCGAGTGGCACTGGCCTTCCAACTGAGCACTTGCCCTCCCCTGCCCCTCCCCGCGCAGCATCCCCCTGCGCCTGAGCGTGACTGTGAGCCTGCTGGAGGGCACAATGGTGGCCTGGGTGCCGCCGCCACCCGGCAACCGCCTGTTCTACTCCTTTGTGGCGCCGCCCAAGCTGGAGCTGAGCGCCAAGCCGGAGGTACGCTGGGAGTGGGGTGGTATTTGGCTGTACACCCACCCATGGAGGTGAAGTGAACCTGCATGCCGACTCATGCGTTGGCTTGGACTGCACCTCGAGGCCTTCTCAGCTGTGATTCGCTCCGCGAGATGGCTGACAAATGGTCTCCTTACGCCCTGCCTGCCGCAGCTGGCGGGGCGGCTGCTCAAGTACTCGTACCACATTGCGCGCGTCAGCTCCTGGATCGAGCACCGCATGCGGGCGGCCATCACCAAGACCATGGTGCGGCCTGCTTAACGCTGGCGCTGTTACTGCCCTGCTTGCAGGCTGCTGGCAAGATGGGGGGGTGCTGGCAGTTGTGGTTGGTTACATCTGTCTAGAGCCCATTGAACTGGTGCCTGAGCGCCTGCCTTCCTTCTGCCCGTCCCTGCAGGTGTTCCCCGGCGGCGGCGACCTGCTGCTGCTGCCCCTGATGGGCCTTGATCACCCCAATGCTGGAGACGCGCTGCCCGCGCTGGGCCGCTACATGCACCAGGCGGCCGTGGCAGCGCAGCAGCAGCGGGAGGAGCAGCGGCAAGAGGGGCAGGCTGCTGCTGCCAGGGGCAAGGAGCAGCAGCAGCTGGGAGCGGATGATGTGGAGGGGGAGCAGCAGGAGCAAGCGGCAGACCAGCAGTCGCAGCCAGCTTGGCGCCAGCCAGCTGCCGCGGAGCGTGAGCAGCAGGCGGAGCCACCAGCAGCAGGTGCGTCTGAGCCGCAGCCCGCTGGAGCCAATGGCTCCATCCCTACCGTGGCAGGCCAGGTGCAGGTGCAGCCGGCAGCTGATGCAGCCTTTAAGGCAGCTGCACCTCAGCCCAGCTCTGCAGCTGCGGCCCAGGGAGACGGTGCAGCGCGCGTTGCTGTGCTTTCAAGCGGCAGCGAGGCGGCAGAGGAGCGGTGGAGCGAGAGCCAAGAGGTCCTGCTCCAGGAGCCTTCACTGTCGAACTTGCCCTCGCCGCAGCAGGCGGCAGCTGCAGCAGCAGCCCAGGCAGAGGCAGCGGAGGGGCGGCGCGATTCAGCTGGGGCAGGCGGCGGCGGGCCGGCCAGCAACGGACACCTGATTAGCCAGCGGTACCGCAGCAGCAGTGAGGGCGGGGAGCGCGTGGGCTCCCCAGGCTTTCAGGGCTGGCCGGCCGCCAGCTCGGCAGCACAGGCGGCAGAGCTGCGGTCCAGCGGGGGCTGCTCAGCGCAGGACGCCTGGGATGCAGCCATGGCGCTCGAGGCGGCAGGCAGCGCCCGGGAGGCACCCACCCCCAAGTTTGGCACGGGCTGGCAGTCGGCACCGGGGTCGGCAGGCGGGCAGCGAGTGGCGGTGGACGCTGCGCGGGCGGGCAGCCTGCCAGCTGACCCCCTGGGGGCACTGCAGCAGCAGCGGGGGGCGCCGCCGCAACCCAGTGACCCGCTGCCGGTGCCGGCGCCGCGGCCAGGGCTGCAGCTGCGACTCTCCGCCACCCGCAGCTTGGAAGCAGACTTCACAACTTCAGCCCAGCGCACCGGCTTTGGAGAGTCGCCGGTTGAGGCGCTGCCGAACTACTCGGCCGCTGGCGCGAGGCGCACACTGACTGCCGCGCCACGTGCGGCCGCAGGCGGTGGCAGCGCCGGCAGCACGAAAGACGCGGTGGGAGCCTCGCTCAGCCGATCGCTGGAGTACCTGCGGCGGCAGAGCATCAGCAGCGCGCCTGGCTCGCCGATGCAGCAGCAGCAGCAGCACGATGCCGGCAACTTGGTGGCGCAGGCGCCCAGCCCGCGGCCACAGCAGCCGCCTCCGGCGCAGCAGCAGACTGCTGGCAAGGTTGCGCAGCAGCAGGGAGCCACCAGCCCGCCGCAGGAGCATGGCAGCAGCCCCGGCGGCGACGGCAGCCGCATGCGGCAGGCCGGCAGCTTCAAGGAGCAAGCAGGTCGGCGTGGGGGCGTGGCCTTGGATGCAGCGGCCCTGTTGCTCTGCTGCTGATGGTGCGCGTCGCCGTGCCAGGCACCCTTGCATGGGTTCCGACCGTTGCCTTGCAACCCGCCTGGCCCCGACCCTACAGGCAAGCTGTTCACACGGATGAACACGGCTGGCAAGGCGCTCGCCTCCCAGGTGCAGCAGATGCAGCAGCAGCGCGCGGCCCAGCGGGCGGTGTCGCAGACTGGCGGGGGAGGGATCATGCGGCGCAGCGCTGGTGCTGAGGCCGAGGCGCCATCGCCGTTGCGTGACGGGTTGTAAGCAGCTACACTGTACCTTACTGTCTCTCTCTGCTGTACCTTTTGTACTCCCAATCAGTTCACTTGGCTGTAAATGTGCCCTGGAAGCACACGGCCATTGCTGCCAAGCAAGCACGGCGCAGCGCCGCCGCCGCGGGCAGGAGGCTAAAGGCAAGTTAGCCTCGCCGTGATGGGCACTTTTATCTGCAACGCTGACAGGTTGCGCTTGTTCTGGAGCCGCGTCCAGTGTCTGAGCTAGGAGAACGAAAGTGCGCAAGAGCCCTGCACGGTTTCCGCGGCGCCAGCACCTCCTCAAAACTGGATGCGCGGTCTCCTGGATCACATCATAGCCCGCAGCCATCCGCCGACACGGTAGGGCTTTGCTGGGCAGCACTGCCGCAGCCATCACCGCCCCGCCGTCCTTCTACCCGATGTGCATACCAGCCAGTCCACGCCGCGGCGCGCCGTGCAGTCTTCATTCCTTCTCTCCTTCCGATTCTAGATGCACATCGTGCTGCTGCGCTTCCAAGGCGTGCCCAAGGAGCTGCCGCAGCGACTGGAGGCGCCGCTGAGGGAGGCCTTCTCCCTGCCCGTCTCCACCGCCCCGGGCACGCTCCGCCTCCCACCCGCCGCCTACTATGTGGACCGAGAGCAGTGGCGCGCTGCTGCGCTGTTGTCAGCGGTGGAGGCAGCACCGGCACACGGCGAGCCGCCAGGGTCGGTGCGGCTGGGCATCGCAGCCCACGATCTGTTTGCTACCGGTGAACCGGACAGGGGCACTGCAAACGTCTCTGAGCTATGCTCTCGGCTCTTTACTGCCTGGCATGCCGGCCAACAGGCGCCGTTGAGTCATTTGCCGTGGCGCTTTCACCGGCTGCCACTGCAGGCCTGAATTTTGTGTTTGGCGAGGCGTCGCGCACGGCGCGCTGTGCCGTGTTCAGCATAGCACGGTGAGCAGCCCGGGAATGTGCCGCTGAGCGCTTGTCTGACCATCCTGCGGTGTGCTGCCCTCCCTGCGAACCATCCCTGTCTGGCACCTGTCTGCACCCTTGTCGGAACCTCCTTGCCTGTGCACCCGCCCTGCCGCCAGACTGGACGATGCATTCTACGGCCTGCCGCCGTCCACGCCTGACGTTTTTTTGGAGCGCTGCCGCACAGAGGCAGTGCACGAGCTAGGCCACGTGAGAGGCTGTTCATACGGACATGTTTTGAGGAGCAGGGCTTCCCTGGCTGCATGTACCAGCCGCACCGGCAGCAATCCGCTCATAGCGCGGCAGCTTTGAAATCTGCGGCTCACCTCGCCCACCGATGCATCCTCACCTGCAGGTGTTTGGCCTGCCCCACTGCCGCAACCCGCGCTGCGCCATGTGGTTCAGCAACACGCTAGAAGAGACGGACAGGAAGGGGTGGCGGCTGTGCAACGGCTGCTTAGCTCGGCTGCCAGCCGCGGGTCGCTGATGGCTCCGTCACGATTACTGCCTGCCAACTCATGCACCCGAAACGCATGCACAGCAGCTGCTGTGCGCACTGACAATTGAAGGTGCACTGACAGGCCTGACAGGGGTTGGTCGACATCGTCGTCGCGTCGGCAACGTCGTCGCGTCGGCTGCGGTCGCCACAGCGCTCGCGGCACAGCGGGGTCAGCAGGGCGCCGCGTTCAAGTTCAGGCAGTTCGATGACGTCTGCACTTCACATGTTGTATCAATTGTTTGGGAGCAGCCCCCAGGTCGTTCAAGGCCCGCAATCTCGCTTTCCACGCCCGAACTTGCCGCCAGTATCGCTTTGACACACCATGTCGCAAAATTCTCGCTGCAACAGGCGCTCCGAGGTGAGGGGCGGAGGTGCAAGGCTCTGGGTAGGCCAATGCCTCGTGCACGCCGTCCCCTCACGCCCTCCTTTCCCCCTCTCCGACCTGCAGGCCGCCACACCCCTAGCCACGGCGGGAAAGGTCGAATTTGTTCTCAAGTACGCCCCGGCAGTCCGCCGTGGTGATGCGCCGCCGCCGCCGCCGGCGACCTACACCGTCCGCCGCGTCCTGCCTGTGGCGCCTGCCGCGCAGCTGAACTGGCATGGTGCGGCAGAGCAGTGGCACCAGAGCCTGACCAACGTGCAGCGCACCACCGCCCAGCTCCAGGACAAGTGTGCAGCAGAGCTGCAGCGGCAGGGGCAGTGCATGCCATCGCTGACAAGCGGCAGCTGCAGTGACGTCCCTCTGTGCGACACACTGGCTGCCCGCCGTGCTGTGAATGCCAGCCTGGCGACGCAGATGGAGTTCTTCACGGCATGCATGCAAGCCTGGGCGGGCGCGCCGGCCACACCACTGCAGTAGCGAAACAGCCAGCGCCCACAGCAGCGCAACGCTGCCCGCCTGCAGCCGACCGCTCTGCTTGCCATGACTGGCCCCATTCGCTGTATCAATGCTCTGATTTACATGTCGGCCAACCGGCCAAAGAGTTTTATGAGTGCAAAACTGTATGAGATGCAGACCGCCGCTGTCAAATGCCGGGCAGCAGCGGCAGGATGGGCAGCATGGCAAGCTGCATGTGGGCAGCCAGCTGAGCCGGCGGCATGCTGCAGGCACGCTGCGACAAGCGATTGTGAAGCAGGGTTGAGATGACGAGGGGGCAGGGAGTGCGTAAGGGAAAACAAATGCTGGGGGCAGTGCGGGGAGCAGGGAGGGAGGAGCAAGGGAGTGGGGTAACGAGGACGCGAGCAAGCAGGCAGGCATTTGATAAGGGGTGCGCCATGGGCCGGCTGGGGCAAGGGCAGCTGCTCACCGCCCGCCCACAGACATGGGCTGCGCAGAGCCGGGGCGGCGGTGCAGTGACGAGGGGCCGTACATCTTGGCACACCGCCCCTCAAACGCGCCCATCATCCGCTGCACTACCTGCGGCAGCGCGAGTTGGCGGGTCGGCAAAGCGCGACAACCATGTGACGTGATTTCGGACCGGCACGCCATAGCACAGCACTGCCATTGTATCCATCGCATGGCTGCTCAGAGCAGCAGCGCCAGCCAGACCCCCCAGTGAGCAGGCACATATGAGCAGGGCACAGATGTGCCACACCAATGTGCCCGGATGCGCCACACCGACGTGCACAGGCTGCCAGGGGCGCACCTCCTCGAAGAAGATGGATGCCACCTGGCGGTACAGCGGCGACTTGAAGGCAAAGTCGACCTCAAAGGTGAGCCACGTGGTGTGCGGCGTGGGCCCCAGCCTGCAGCAGGCATGGGCATGGGTAGTGGTCTGGCTCGCCAAAGGCTGTCCTAAGCGCACCCGCAAACTACGGGCAAGCAAGCTCGGGAATGAAGCACGCATGCTGGCCGGCAACAAACAACCAAGCCATGGCCGCCAACCGCTGCGCGCCTGCACTCCCGCTTGTTGAGGGGCTGCTGCAGCTCTGGACTGATTCGCTGTCGGACATTGCAACAGGCCAATCGTTAATTGTTGGAAAAAGCCAGCTGCCGCGCACCGGAACTCCCACTTGTTGGTGAGGTGGGAGAAGAGCGTGGAATTGTCGACCCGAGAGTGCACCGCTGTGGGGCACTGCAGTGTGACCTTGGAGGTGTAGCTGCAGCAGCGCAGGGGGTGGCCAGGTGGGTTGGTGAGGCAGCCGGGCGGGAGCAAAGCGCTAGAATTCCCAGCGAGCAAGTGGCAGCACACGCCCACCCAGCTGCGCCCTGCCAGCGCCTCCAACACCCGCTGTGCATCCAGGCCAGCCGACAGAACAGCTCACCGCTGCACGCAACCACCGAGAACCAACGTCAGATGCCCAGGCAGGAGCTGGCACAGGGCACAGCCCATAACCGCGTGGCATACAAAGCTTCCCCCTCCCCTGCCAGACACATTCAGAGCCCCACTCCCAGCTCCGCCTCCAGGCAGCGGCCACAACACAACAGCATCTGCTCCCATCGAAGCGTGCTCCTCACCGCTCCACAAACATCTGGAACCCCACCTCCAGCTCCGCCTCCAGGTAGCCCGGCGGGCGGCGCAGCAGCACCGTGGACCGCTGGCACCACGGCACAAACTGGCTGTAGTGCTCCACCGCTGCCACCACGTCATACACCTGGCGGGGGCTCCACCTGGCAGCCGTGGTAGGGCAGAAGGGGCGGGGGTGGTGCAAGGGATGCGGCCGTGCCGCTGGAACTTGCGGCACGAGTGCGGGTAAAAGCAGCTGCAGCAGCGCGTCCGCATCACCAGCGGCTGGGGCCAAGGGGGTGCTACGCTGTCAAGGTGCAACAGCAAGGGCCGCAGAACACAGTAGTGCAGTGTCGCTCGCAGGCTGCAGGCACACCGCAGCTAAGTACAGCGTGGCGTACTGCACAGCTCACCCCAGCAGCTTCTTCTCGTGGTGCCGCTTCGACAGGTCTCCACCCAGGCCAGCAAAATTGAATATGGGCCGCTGCTGCGCCGCTGGCTGCAGCTGCTGCCCGGGAAGGATGAGCTGCAGGCCGGAGCCGCTGCCCAGCCTGCTGGGGCTGCTGCCGCTCAGCAGGCTGCTGCTGAGCAGGAGCCCGCTCGGGCTGCAGGCGGCGGCGGCAGTGGCGGCGGCGGCGGCCGCGGGCCATCGCTGTTCCGTCAGGCCCGCCAGGCTCGTCAGCCGGGTGATCTGGAAGGTCAGGGCCGGCAGCACGGCCTGCTGCAGCGCTCCGCCTTGCAAGGCGAGGGCCTGGCGCGCCAAGGCCTGCATGGCTGCCGCTGTCGAGGCTGTGGCTGCTAGCTGGCGATCGTAAAAGGAAGATGTGATCGCGCCCTGTCGAGCAGGGCTTGCAGGCTGGCTGGCCGCGGGGGTGTGAGTGTAGCGGGCGCGCCTGCGCTCCCTGCAGCTGCCCAAAGCTGTTCGAGAATGTCGTGGGAACGAGCAGCGTTGGGGTTTGAATTTGGCAACCTGCCGCCGCGGCCGCCGCCCGCCGCCGCTGCAGCTGCTGCGCTCACATGCCCGTGCGGCACACTGCTGGAATTGCCGGAATTCAAATGCACGGCCTGTCCAGCGCAACCCTCCGCCTGTAACATCGCATAGCAGCTGCTTGAGCGGCACACCAGATGCTGGAGAGTCCAGGTTCACGCAGCACTGTACACTTGCTTCCTCGGGAGCAACACGTGGCCGCCAGCGCAAATGGCTTGGCAATCCCGTGCTTGCCTGGATCCCAACCTGAATGGTGCCCACCGCATCGGGACAAGGTGCTGACCAACTCGTCACCTCGAATCCCAAGCCTGTGACCATGCCTACCTTGTATGAGCAGCGGGGCGGCAGGACAACACAACACCTACAGTTGGGCATGCCGAGGCCCCGCGGCCGCGGCGACGCCACCAGCCGGGGTGGCGGCAAGATGCTTCGCTCCCCGCTTTCTCAACTCGTTGATGCCGCTTCAAAGTTACCAGGCGCAGCTGGGTAATAAGGAAACCAGCCCACAAGCACGAGGCGGCAGCGCACAGCGGCCCATGCATGCTGCATGCCCACTCAGCCTGCATTGCCGCCCGCAACCAACCCGTGCACCTCTCAGCACCACTCCATTTGCAGGTGCGCGGGCTGACATGTCTGCACACACTTGGCCTCCACGAAGCGAAGCTAGAAGGCGATGACATGCTTCCTGCCAACCTGCGGCGCCTCGTGCTGAACGACGTGGATTACGGCGAGCTGACACTGGGATGCTGCACCGCGCTGGAGTCCCTGCTGCTCGTCGACACGTGGCACGGTGCGTATGCCTGCTCACACCGGGGCGGTGCTTGGTATCACCATCAGCAACCAACGAGTGTGTACCGCCGCGTTGTGCATCCGCGCCTGGCCAACCATCCCTTGTGCTCCTTGATCCCACCTTGTCTGCAGCGGGCATGCAGCCAGGGCTGGCCAACATGCACATCCTGCGGTCTTATGCCGTCCCGGGGACCTCCGACTTCCAGCTGGGCGGCCCCGTGCTGGAAGGCCTGGAGCGCTTGCTGATTGAGACCCCGGCTGCGATCAGGCACGCATCGGCACTGGCGCGGGCCACCCGCCTGCACACCCTGGGCTTGGTCGATGCTGATTACGAAGACCACAGCAAATGCTGGCTGGCCGCGCTGCGCATGGTGACCACGCTGCCTGCGCTGCGCCACCTCGCACTGGGCGGCTGTGGCACCTACCTGCCTCGCCTTATCGAGCCGCTCCTAGAGCTGCAGCGGCGCCGCCCGCACCTCAAAGTCTCATGCGACTTTGTCATTGAGGATGTTTCTGAGGGTGATGAGGAGCGCCAGCGCATGCTTTCCTTCTTTGGGCTGCGCATGCCCTGGCTGAACATGGATTTTCAGGAGTTCATCGCCTGAATGCATGGCACTATCGAAACCCGCCGCGCTGGTGTGCAATTGTTCCATGACAAAGCTGTCGGCTGTCCAGGGCATTTTCCCCATCTGGCTGTAACCGCATGCAAGCATGTTCTTCTCTCGCCGGCTGTAAATCACCATGCAAGCTGACTGTGCAACCGCAAAGCCGCGGCGTGCTCCAACAGTGATGCTGAGGGCTGCGTGAGCTCACAGCCGGCTAGAAGACACGGCCACCAGGTGCTGCAGCGCTGGCTCGGGCCGCCGGTAGCGCCGCAGCAGCAGGCTGGAGCACACCACAGTGACTGAGCTGAGGGCCATGGCTGCGCCCGCCACCCACGGAGGCAGCTGCCAGTGCAGGGGTGGGTACAGGGCTCCCTGACAGGGAGGGCGGGGCGGGGGGCAGAGGTGGGCATGAGGGGAGAGGGCGGGCATTGCGGTACCGACCGCACGCACAAAAGGCAGAGGGTTGAAGCATGCTGCTGGACCGGCTGCAGCACTGCCTTGTTTACGCCCAGCTCACCGCCGCAATGGGCACAGCCAGCAAATTGTAACCAAATGCCCAGGCGTAGTTGAGGCGGATGCGGCGGAAGGTGCGTTTGCTGCGAGGGAGCGGGGGAGCGGGCACGGTGAGCTTGAGGATCCTGCCACCTGCATCCAACGCAGGAGAGTTACGCCAGCAACTCCAGCCATGGCCAGCACAGCTCGGCTGGTGCAAGCATCGCATGCACGCCCCGGCATGCCGAGCCCGAGGTCGATGGCCGCCAGCCCATCCTCCAGGCTGCTGCGCAACTCAACCGAATCATCCCGACTTGCAGCAGCACGCCGTACCTCAGGTCGATGGCCACCAGCACGTCCTCCAGGTTGCTGCGCATCAGCACGTAGCTGGCCGCCTCCACCGCCACATCAGTGCCGGAGCCGATGGCAATGCCCACGTCTGCTTGAGCCAGTGCCACTGCGAGGCGGGTGGGGGCACATGGACGGGGATGTGGGCAGGGCCCAGGCAGAGCAGCTCGTGAGGGTGGGAGGGAGGCGGGTAGGTCGAGGGAAGGGCGCTTTCAGGGCCACACAAGCACCCGCCACACACAATTGTAAGCATGCAGCCTGCCACCTGGGCGCACCCGAGTCGTTGATGCCGTCCCCCACCATGGCCACCGCCCGCTTGCTGCTGCCGCCCCCGGCTGCCTGCAGGCGCTTCACATGCTCCGCCTTGCCGGCCGGCAGCACCTGATGGTGGGTTGGGCCAAACGAGCAGGGTGCGTGGCAGGCAGATGGAAGCACGCAGGCAGGGCCGCCTGGTGCCCGCTGAACCAATCCACGTGTTCAACATGCTCGCTGATACAACCCTCAGGGCTGCCCTCTCTCTTCGGACCGCAGGCATGCACAGCGGAGCAGCAGCAGAGCCAGGTAGTAGCGGCCTGCCCACCTCTGCACTGACGTCGGTGATGCCCAGCTTGGCTGCGATGGCCCGGGCAGTGGTCCAGTTGTCGCCAGTCACCATGTGGCAGCGCAGCCCCTTGCGCCTGCTCGGCAGGGTCACAGCAAGGGGTGTGGAACCGGGTGTGGGCCATCTGTGCTGGGCAGTAGCCCCCAAACAAGCATGGATCCACCCTCCGGAGCAGCAGGTCATCAACATTCCCTTCCCAGTCCCTTCTTTCGAACAAACGATGCAGCACAGCTCTTACCGCAGCGCGGCAACGACTGCCGGTGCCTCCGGCTTCAGAGGGTCCGCTATGGCCAGTGCGGCGGCCAGGCGCAGCGGCGCACTCGAGGCAGCCAGTGCCACCAGCACGCAGGTTGCACCCTCCTGCTCGTACCGCCGCATCCACTCGTGCACCTGTGTCAAAACAGCAGGCGAGCATCGTGGAATTGCGGTGCATGACAAAGCCAGGCGCTGCAGCCAGACTGGACTAAGCTCAGTTTAGGCTTAGCGCAACGCCATCAGCCAACGAAGCCTGCACAGCAGCAGCCCAGGCTCACCTGTGGGGTGAGGGCCACGCCCTCCTCCTGCATGAGCCTCCGGTTGCCAATCACCAGCCGGACCTGCACTGCCCCAGCAGCTGCGCTGCTCCTGCTCCCAGGGTCAGCCACAGCCGGTGCAACAGCTGGTGCTGGCAAAGAGGAGGCACGGGCGGTGCCACTGCTGCCGGCGCTGCCGCCCAGCTGGTCCATCTGTGTCTGGCTGCCATAACCTCTCCTGCTGCTGCTGGCATGCTTCCCCTCGCTGGCATGCGGCGTGCTTGGACTAATCAGCTGCGACTCGGCTGCCGCCGTGCCAAGGGCATCACTGCCGGCAGCAGAGCGGGTGCGGACTGGTGCTGCACCACTGCCCAGCAGCGCCGGAGGCAGGCCATGCAGGCGATCCGCAGGGCAAGCCAGCCAGGCCTTGAGGCCACGCCCCGGCAGCGCTTCTGATGCCGTGATGGCAGCCAGCCCGCCGCTGCGGCGCAGCTGCTGCGCTGTAGCCTCCTGCTGCGCGGCTGCACTGTGGTCGCGCAGCGCAGGCGCCGCCTGAGTTGCCAGCAGCGGCGCCTGAAGGGCAGCATCTGCAGGCCGCTCCGCCACAGGGCTGCCTGGCGGGCTGCCACTGTCCGCAACCGCCATTCCCTCCTCCCCCTGCTGCTGATCGCCCTCCAGCAGAGCTGCTGCAGCTGCTGCACTGCCGCCCTCCAGCCGCTGGGCAGCATAGGCCAGCAGCGCGCGAGCCAGCGGGTGCTCGCTGCCGCTCTCAGCACTGGCGGCCAGGTAGAGCACTCTGTCCAGCGGCCACTGCACGCACAGCACGAGGGGGATACAACATTGGGCTGTCTGGGCAGCCAACAGCTTGCAGCAGCAGCAGCAGCAGCAGCGCTGTAGCCTCCGCCTCGCGCCCCTGCGGACCCCTCACAGCCGGCAGCTTGAGGTATGACGGGTTCGCCTCCTGCCCAGTGGCTTACCTCTCCCACATGCATCATGGAACTTCACCCCCATCTACAGCAGCAAATCTAAGGGCCCACCTTGTCATCCAGGCCCACGCACTCCACCACCGCGGGCCGGCCCTCCGTGAGGGTGCCCGTCTTGTCAAACACAATGTGGTGCAGCCCCGCCATTTTCTCAAGGGCCTCAGCACTCTTGATCAGGATGCCGTGCTGGGCCGCCACTCCTGTGATGTGGGGCAGGGTGCGGTTGAGCTGTGAACAGTCATGAACAGTCACGACTCGGGGCGTGCGGCACCGCTCACATCCACCCGCCTGCCGCTGGACCGGACCTCCTGCCCGTTTGATACGAGGCAGGCGCGCACCTGTGCCCACCATCAGCGCTGTGGGGGTCGCCAGGCCCAGTGCGCAGGGGCAGGCGATGACGAGGACGGCGATGCCAAACAGCAGGCTGAACAGGAAGGCCGAGGAGCCGGCGGGCACCCAGTCGGCAGGGTAGGAGCCTGCGGCGCAGCAATGAGGCAGCAATGTGAAGGCTTGCGTACAGGCATCCGCTGCAGGACGACACGGTGCGAATGTGAATGAGCAGAATGTGTCACTGGGCACAAGCTAAATGGCAGGTGCCTGTGTGCACACAGGCTAATATGCCTCGCATGCTACATCCCCCACCTGTGATCCCTGCCAGGTACCAAGACAGCCAGGTGGTGAAGGCGGCGGCGATACAGATGGGCACAAACAACGCCGACAGCCGGTCAGCAAAAGCCTGCACACCAGTGGGGGGGCGTATCAGCACCATGAAAGACACAGGTACCATCCTGCTTGTGCCCAAGGCACGAGTCGCAGCATGCAGCAATTTGCTGCCACTTGTCCTGCAAGTCGGCATGGCTAACACTACATGGCGTCATGGCAAATACGCAAGCCTGCACATTGCTGCGGGGCTGCCGTGCCTGGATGGGCGCCTTGCTCATCTGAGCGCCCTCCACCAGCTGGACAATCTGCATGGCATGGAGTCGAAAGGCATCTTGCTGGCTCTTTGAAAAGCGCGGGGAGCGCAACCGGCGCAGAGCTGCGCAAGGCTGTGAGGGCACAGCAGCGTCCCGGCATGGGGGCACATGGCGTGCCACTCTCCCCCGCACACCTGCGACAGGGTTGTGTCCTTGCCAACGCGTGCCGCCCGCATGAGCAGCATGCCGCTGCCGTTGACCGTGCCTGCGTGGATGTTGCAGCACCAGCACCCGTGAAGCTGGTTGTAGAGCACATGCCATGGTTGCGGCATCTGCCTGTGCAGCAGCTCTGTCCTGCCTCTGGAAATCCGGGCGAGGCACCAGGCTGCTGTCCACTTTGCTTTGGGCGGGCAATATTAACTCAGCGCACCGCTGATGACTGGGTCTCCGGGCCTCTTGGCGACAGGCACCGACTCGCCTGCGGAGTGGCAGAAGGTGCTGTGCACTTTTGGCTTAAACTGCCCATCTTGATGCACTTTGCGCGATGAGCAGGCAGGTGGATGGGCCAACCCGGGCCGGCCCTCACCAGTGATCATGCTTTCGTCCACGTGGGACCGCCCAGCGGTGACCTCCCCATCTGCGGGCAGCCGCGCGCCGGGCAGCACCTTGAGCACGTCGCCCCTCTGCAACAAGGCGGCTGGCACCTCGTGCTCGCCGGTCACACGACCCTGCGCGGCAGGAGGGAGGTGGTTGGTTCCGGGAACTGGTGCGTTTGTCGACATGAAGCGCTTCATGCTAGCACCGGCGGGCAGCTGGGTTCTGGTCATGCTTGGAGCTGCTCTGCTGAAACATGCGCCGGCCTCCAAAGCCCAGCCCGCTCCCTTTGCTTGCCACACGCATCCTTTGCTCACCTCTGGATCTGTGTCGCACAGGATGGCGGTTGCGGGCGCCAGGCGCAGCAGCTCGCTGATGGCTGAGGAGGTGCGGCCCTTGGCGGCAGACTCCAGGTACTTGCCTGCGGGACGCAAAGGGAGGCACAGGACAGCATGGCGAATTGCCAACACGGCAAACTGCTGACCAGAGCAGGCGTTATCACCCACGGCTGCCTAGGTAGCAGCGATACGCACCCAGGCACACAAAGGTGATGAGCAGGGAAGACGTCTGCAACAAAGGGCGGTTGGGCAAGGGGGCAGGAGGGCGGTCCTGTTGAGCGCAGTCAGCAAGCACGTACATGTGAGGGGCATGCCGTGCTCACACACGCGATGGCTAAATTGCGGCCACTGGATCTACCCGCCAGCCACGCACCTCAAAGAACAGCCCGTGCGATTCAAATTCCATGTTGACACGGCTGACGATGATCGCGATGAGGCTGTACACAAAGGCTGCAGCAGGCAGGTGAGGCAGGCCGGGCCCCCGTTATGTCACATGCACAGAGATGCAGCGGCAGCATGCAAGTGTGGCTCAGCCAGTGCGATGCTGCTCCACAGTATGCCCGTTGCATGCCCATGCCTTTGCAGCGCAGCACGTGCCTGCGTTGGTGCCAACTGAAATCAGCACGTCCATGTTGGCCCGGCCACGGCGCAGCGCACGGTAGGCCCCCCGGTGAAACGTCCACCCAATGGTGAACTGGCGAGGGCGGGGAAGCAGCGGGCAAATCAACTGCTTGTTTGTGTTTGTGGTTGGCCGGGGTGCATGCCTGAAAGTTGCTCAGTGGCCCAGCCTGCGTGATGCGGTCGTCATGCAACCTCACCTGTACAGGGAAGGCGAGCGCAAAGGCGACCAGCTCCCCAAGCATGAACCCGCCCACATCCAGCTCAATGATCTGCTTGGGGCCAGGGATGTACCTGCGGAAAGAACAGACGTGCTGCTGGGTCGGCCAAGGTGCGCTGGGAATGGGAAGCAGTGCAGTGCAGTGGGGCAGGGCACCAATCTATCAATCAAGATGCCTGCCCGCCAGCACAGCACATGCATGCACATGAGGCGGAGGCAGCATGCGCAGCTGCAGCTGGCTGCCTCACATGAAGACCATGGAGATGAGGAAGAGCGGCAGGCTGAAGGCCAGGGCCCACAGGAACTTGCGGCGCCAAAACTGCGCCAACAATGGGCTGGGCCCGTTTGGGGCTCGCACCTTTGGCTCATGTCTTGCCGGCACTGAACCCTAGACTGTGTCCGCCTTGTAGCCGGTACCACTCCCCCCACATGAACAGCCGGCATGGCGGCAGCTCTCGTTCAGCGGCCCATGTCTGCTCAACCAACCTGCTTCTCCTTCTCTCGTAGCGCTGAGCCGTCAGCGTGGCGGTCGTCGCTGAGCAGCTGCGCTTCGTACCCCGCCTCCCGCACCACCTGAGGCAGCTCAGTGTCAGTGATGTGGACAGCATGGAGAGGGCTGGGCTGCTTGTCGAGCTGGGGCTGACCCCTTGCCGTAGCTGCTGAACTCCCAAGAACAAGGCAGCAGCGGCAGGAGCAGGAGCAGCGGCAGCAGCAGCGGCAGCAGCAGCGGCAGCCGGCTGCAGCAGTCCTGCTGGACTGCTTAGGGAGCACTTGCCTGGATGAGCTGG
Source organism: Chlorella sp. Dachan (assembly GCA_006782975.1). Classification (NCBI taxonomy): domain Eukaryota; kingdom Viridiplantae; phylum Chlorophyta; class Trebouxiophyceae; order Chlorellales; family Chlorellaceae; genus Chlorella; species Chlorella sp. Dachan. The sequence continues at coordinate 648,054 of RRZL01000027.1, read as the reverse complement.
CGGGGGCCCGCGTGCTCGGGATCGAACCGCACCTGCAGCCGGATGGCAGCCAGGGAGCGCAGCCATCACTCAGGACCTGCAGCAGCCAGGCTCCTGCACACTCAACCCTCCAGCATTCGTCACGCCTTGCTGGCCGGTACAGGTGCATGGCCTGGCGTTCCAAATCAACGCAGCCGCCTTTCCAGCCCCCACCCCTACCTCAGCCTTGCTGGTCAGCAGCGACACGCTGGCTTCCAGCACGCCCTGCGTGCTGCGCAGCGCCGCCTCCACTGCCGAGGAGCAGGAGACGCAGGCCATGCCGCCCACCGACAGCAGCAGGGTGGCTGCCTCGCCGCTGCCCAGAGAGGAGCAGTTGAAGCCGCAGTCCTGGATGGCGGACGCCAGCTGGGCCTGCACAATGGGGTTGGGGGTTAGTAAAAACCAGTTGCGTGGGGGCGAGTGCAGCAGCCCCTAGCTGATCGATTCCAAGGCATGGTGACGGGCGAGGCTGTTTAAGCTGAACAAGGCAAGGCGTACCTCGTCCAGCTGCGGATCGTACTCCACCTTGGCTTCCTGCAGACAGAACGCGTGTACTGAACTCAGTGCCTGCAAAGCGAAAGCCAGCCTTGGCACAGCACGGTGGCACACAGCACGTCCTGCCCCC
>RRZL01000027.1:625305-644733 GCA_006782975.1 Chlorella sp. Dachan | reverse complement strand
CCCCCCCCCCTCGCAATCGCAGAGCCAGCGCGCCATGGGCATGGCCGCTGACCAGTGGGCTGACCAGCGCGCCGAGAAGGCGGCTGCCCAGGCGGCGCAGGCGGCAGCCGAGGCGCAGCAGCGCCAGGAGTTTGAGGCGTACATGCAGCGCTACGAGGACCGCTACCAGGAGGTGCGGCAGCTCACCCTGCCTGCCGCTCGGTGTCTCTGCCCTGCAGGCCGCAGCTGTGCATTGGCGCGCTCTTTGAGTGCAACACACATGTCCTCTCCCCCTTCTGATTCTCATTCTCCTCCTCACCCTCCCAAAACCCAGGACATGCGCGCCAAGGTGGGCAAACAGGCACAGTTGACGAGTCTGCTGGACGAGCAGCTGGACTGGCGCGAGGAGGTGGCGGCGGAGGAGGCGTCGGAAGCGCGCCAGGTGGGTCATCACGCAACACTGTGAAGATAGCATGATGGGTGGACATGAACATGGACAGCAAGACATTATGAACCAACGGCTGAGGCTGGAGTGGTATGCTGGACATAACAAGACCACAGCACCGCCCGCCCTTTGTGCAGGAGGATGCCCGCATCCGGGCGTGCTGGGCCCGGGAGGAGGCCGCCGTCTCGGCCGCTGCCGAGGCGGAGCGGGCGCGCCAGCAGGCCCTGGCCTCCGCGACCCGGGAGGCCAACAGGCGAGCCGGGTGGCTGGAAGTGCTGCAGCAGCTTCGTGGTGGCTAAGCAGGGCGGACACGTTGGCTTGTCACCCCAACCTTTGTCTCTCGCCACATGTCACCTGCCCTGCCCCGCCTTGCAACCACAACCTCTCCTGCAGGCAGCGCCAGGCCGAGCTGGCGCGCCGGGCGGCCCAGGAGCGGGCGGCAGACGAGGCCATTGTGCAGGAGGGGCTGCGGGCTGCAGCCGCGGCTGAGGCCCAAGAACGGGTCGCACGTGGCGCACGGCGGGCCGCTGCTGTGGCCTATCGTGAGGAGGTTGTGGCGCAGATGGAGCGGGAGCAGGCAGACACCGCGGCTCGGGATGCCCAGCTGGCGGCCGCTATGGAGGCGCAGCAGGCAAAGCGTGATGCGGAGCAGGCGGCGCGCGACGCGGCCCGCTGCAGGCTGATGCAGGATGTGTGCGCGACCCGGGAGCAACAGCTGGCTGCCAAGCAGGCAGCCCGTGCCATGGAGTCACAGGCGGCGCTGCGGCAGCGCCTGGCTGCTGAGGAGGAGGCCAGGAGGGAGGCAGAGGTGGCCGAGGCGCGCCGCCAGCTGGAGCGGCAGCAGCAGCTGCAGCAGCGCCACGACCTGCAGGCAAGGCAGGGGATGGGCAGTTGGTTGGTGGTTCACAGGCAGTTGCAATGTCTCAATGGCATGCACAGGGACCACCACCTGCCAACCCGCCCGATGGCACGGTGCACTTGCAGGCAGCGCCTCCAGGCACCATACCTCACCCTGCCCCTGCCATCCTTCTGCCGCTCAACCAACCTGCAGGCCCAGATGAGTGCCAAGGCCTTGAGGCGTGCAGCACAGGAGGCAGAGGAGCGGGCGGCTGTGGAGGCGGCTCGCCGTGCTGAGCAGGAGCACAGCCGGCGGGTGCAGGAGGCGCTGCGGCAGGGCCCCCCGCAGCAGTGGCATGGCTTGCGCAAGCACGAGTGGTGAAGAGGGGCTGCGGCAATGGCAGCCACTGCAGGTTAGCTCCTGCCCCTATAGCGCAAACTGTTTAGACATATGAACTTTGCTTGCTTCCGGATTGAGAGACCTCCAACTGTTCTTGCCTTGTGCCTGTTACGATGGGTGTGTCGTTTGTTCAACAAAAACTGCGTGCTGCTTGCACCTGACATGTAACGGACAACTAAATGCGCGGAGAGGGCAAACCACTATACAAGCGTCAAACTATGCAATAACGCTGGCCTTCAAGCTGCAACTGTGCTGCTGTGACCACAGCGGTTAGCCAGCCGTGCCAATGCCAAGGTGGAAGCGCGTCTGCAGGTGGATGGGAAGGAGTGCAGGTGAGCAGGGCCAAGCGGCTGTCATCCAGTGCATTCCAAACGCAGACTATCTCGTCCATGTCCCTGCCAGCCGCTGCCTACAACCCCGGTGCTTCCGCTTGCCTGCTGCCGGTCGTTCATTGCATACTCCAGCCGCAGCGGGCCGATGGGTGTGTCGATCCGCACCCCTGCGCCGTAGCCGTATCCGCTGCCTGCAGCAGGAACGCCACGGGTTGCTCAACGGCTGCCAGGGGAGGAATCACGGTTCTGCAGCTAAGCAGCTCCGACCAGGACGACCTCCAGCAGCCACTGAAGCACCTGGCTTGCCGCGCTCGCCCTGCATCGCCCACCACAGCCTGCCCCTGTCCAGCTCAGCGCGTACTCTCTCCAATGCCCCGCCAGCAGCCACCAGCTGCGCCGCACCTGGCTTGCCGCGCGCTCCCGCTGGGTCGCCCGTCACGGTGCCGCCGCTGTCCAGGTCGGAGCCCCAGTCGCCAAAAATGGTGGCCTCGATGGGGGACACCTGGTGATGGTTCGGGAACAACGAATGAAAACGAATGAGCAGGCTGTTGTGTGAGCAAGGCACGGGAGGCGGATGCAGGGGCTCTGTTACAACACGCCAGGGCGCTGAGCAATGTGCGGCTCAAGGCCCTGAGCACCAAAGGCGCTCACCAAGGGTATCCGCAGCTCCGCAGACCCTGCCACGTAGTTGCGGCCCGACCCAACGCCGCCTGCAGAGCCAGCCAGCAAACAGGTTTGGGTGGGCGCATGCCAGCCCTCACGAGGCATGGCATGCCATCAGCTGTCAGGGGGCGGGCTGGCATCGCAGCATGCCCTGCACCCAAGCGCGCATGGTGGCCGAAGCAAGTGCTGAAGCAAGTGCTGGAGAGGTCGGGTGCAGGCGGCAGGCGCACCCTCGCTGTAGCCGCGCACGGAGTTGGTGCCTCCGATTGGGAAGGCCTCGTAAGGCGGCAGGTCGCCCACAATCATGCCGCCCTTGCCACGCACCCAGGCCCTGCGGAAGCAAAGAGGGAAGCGACTTGCAAAGTAAGGCGCGATGCAACCGACGCGGTGGGTTGGGAGATGCGCGCAACTGCCAGTACGTGGCTGGATTGAGCTGTAGGAGCCCCCACAGCAGCCGCCAACTGCCCCACCTGAGCGGGCCGATGGGGATTGTCTTCTCCGCTCGCAGCGTGAAGCGGTTGAAGTTGAGCCAGTCGCTCTGCTCCCAGCAGGGCCAGGGCGGGGGAATCGATTGGGTGACAGATCACGCCATCGCAGGCACATCTACTCTGCTGGCTCGGCTCGGCTGTGCGGAAGCCGGCTGTGCCTGAGAAGCGCGGCCCACAGACATGCCCAGCAGCCCATGGGACAGCCCTGCTTGTACCAGACGCTTGCAGACCCACCTGCAGCGGCAGCGCCTGCTCCATGCTGGCCACCAGCTCGGTGTCACCCGAGGGCTGGCTGCACAGGGGCAAGGACGTGTGAGGTGCCATGTCAGGGTGCCATGTCAGGGTGCTAGGGGGGCGCAGGCAGATCAGTTGCAGTCCACACTTGGGGGGGTGTCCTTGTTAGGGAGTTGATGCAGCGGCAGCCTCTCAGGGGGGGCCAGGAGCGCTCTAAAGCAGCAGTCTGAGAGGAGGAGCAGCAGCAGCAGCAGCAGCAGCAGCAGCAGAAGCAGGCGGTGGTGACACCAATCCACGCCCTGCCCAGGCTCACTTGTAGGCCACACGTATCGTGCCCAGCGCCATGGTGTCGTGCGGCTTGCCGCTGAAGGTGAGCTGCGTGCCGTACCTGCAGGGCGAGACGCCAGGCAGGGTGGCAAATCGGCAGGCCTGGGCAGCTTGCAGGCCGCAGCCAGCAGCACACGCAGACGGGCAGTCTGGGGCGCGAAGCAGGCAGGGCTGCCGCGTGCAACCGTATCAGCAACGCCACAGGCATGACAGGTCCCCCAGCGGGAGTCGCCGCATGCTCCTCACATGTCTGTCTCCAGCGGGTGCCCATGGTCGTCCACGCAGTGCGCCTGCTGCCAGCTGCACAGGGCAGGGAGGCAGAAGAAGGCTGCTGCTGGTGAGCAAGGGCAATACGCACGCATGTGGTGCAGGTGGAATGCCTGTGCCAGCTGCGAAAACGAACTGACGGTGCTCCAGTGGCAGTTGCCCAGCAGCCCTTCCACAGCCCTCGCACCTGAACCCCAGGCTGCCCTGCCAGTTCTGCATGAGCGGCCGGCCGTACTCCACATTCGCGAGCTTGCGGGACACAAACACGCTGTCAGACCTGCGTTAGGCAGTACCAGTGGGCGCATTGACTTGATGCTGACATGCAACACCTGAGCGCGTATCGTGATTCTCAACATGCAACACCTCAGCGGCCAGGTGGTCTGGCGCTTGCACGTGGTAGTCTGTAACCCCGTCGTGCCGGCGCAGCGCACCCGGCAGCGGCCCCATCTGCGTGCTCCACATCGTCTTGCGCCCGCCCGTGGATGGGTGCCGAAGACGACTTGTCGTTCTGCGGTGGCGCAGCCGGCAGCCATGTCATGTTAGAGGCCGACACCAGCATGCTGTGCATCCCGGGGTGCCATGGAATGCCTTGCCTTGCCTTGCCTTGCAAGGGAACAGAGTTGCGGCAGCAAGCTAGCACGCCGCAGCAGCATGCAGCCGCCCGAACCGCAAATCGAGCGCTCGTCCACCCCGGCCCCCACCTGCACAGTGATAGTGCGCGAGGTGCGGTGCGCATCGCCGCGGACCCAGGGGTCGGTGTGCTGGATGCGGAAGGTGGCGTCCGTCTACAGATGCAGCGTGGGAGTGAGGGCAACAGCTCGCCGGTGAGTGGCGGGTGCGATGCGCGCGCTTAGGGCAGATGCCCCAAACGTGCCAGCAGCGACTTGCGCCAACTCCGGGAACACAAGACAACCTTCATTTAAATTACGCACGCGCTAAGGTATGCAAGCGGCACAAGCCCCGGCCCACCTGCCCCAGCTTGGCGGTGGCAACCAGCCGCTGGCCCAGGCCAAACAGGTTGCGCTGGGAGTAGGAGACCTCGCCCACCTGCGGCAGGGGAGGACGGGTGGTGGTGTAAACGAGTGGCTGGCAGCCGGTGCTCTTGCACGTACATACCCTGCTGCCTGTCGTGACAATGCACAATGCAACTGGTTTCATTCTTGCTCCCATGCGCTGCCTTCCCAGCCCAACCCGCTGGATGTCCCGCGCTCAGCAGGGGGCATCGTTGCATTTCAGGTTGCCTGCTGTCAAGTTGGTGTAAGCCCTCCAGCCCACTCACCACCCCAGGCAGCGCACCCCCCTCTTGTCATTTCATGTCAGGTTGCCAGCTGCCAACTTTCAACCTCCAGCCCACTCACCACCCCAGGCATGGCGCCCTCCTCTTGGCATTTCATTTCAGGTCGCCAGCTGTCAACATTCAACCACCAACACCACTCACCACCCCAGGCATGGCGCCCTCCATGGCGCCCGTGGCCGAGATGCCGCCGCCCGCGGACAGGCCGCCCGTCTTGCGCTCAATGACCTCCAGGGCGAGGTCCACCTGACCGGGCGGACATACATGAGGCTCGCAACACAGCTTTGGCAGCCAGCAGTGTGCATCGGGTTGGTGTTGCCAACACCGATTGCCAACAACGAAGGAGGTCCAGCACACCGGCACGACATATATTGCTGTTTGGCACGACATACATGAGGCAGGCTGTTTGGTCGGCGCACCTTTGGGTTCTCAAGTGAGGACCCCTCCGCGGGCTGCGGCCGCATGGCCACATCCTCAAACAGGCCCATGCTGTAGATGGCATCGATGTCGCGCTTGCCCTGCTGCAGGCTGAACACCTGCAGCGCGGGTTGGACGCAGGACAGAGGGCGTCCCGGTGCTGATGCAGCGGGCACAAGCAGCCGTATGGCTGCGTCGCCACACATCTGCCCCTAGCTGCGTTTGCCGTGCCAGCACCCACCTGCCCCTCCTTGGTGGTCAGGTTGCGCAAAATGATGTGCGGCTTGGTCTTGCCCTCGTCCCGCGCCTGCGGCCGCAGCCGTTGAGCGGATGGCAGCGGGAGTGATGGGAAGATGCACTGCCGCCGCAGGGCAGCTTGCGCCATGCTACACGGTGCAGAGCTGCCTGCACGCGTGCCTCCAAAACGTCGGCATGCAAGCAGCCATATTGCAGAAAACACGATGAAATCACGGCACCAGCCAACCCAGGCAACATGGACGGCACCAACCAACCCAGGCAATCAGCGGCCCCCCACCTCGTTGGTCTTCTTGTCCACGTATCGCAGCAGGACGCGGTTGACCACCGCCTCGCTCACGCGTATCTCCGCCACTGAGCTGGAGGTGTCCACGTCGATGACCTGGGGAGGCATGAGGGTAAGGGGAGGCATGGGAGGGTAAGAGGAGGCATCGAACATGGGAGGGTAAGGGGGGGCATGGGAGGGCGGAGGAGGCATGGGAGGGCGGAGGAGGCAGGGATGTCAGGCAGTGACAGTACACCACCTCCCAGCTGAGCTGCCAAGGGTGTTGAGGCAAGGACATGCCAGGCATGACCTGGCAGGCATGCGCGCGGCTGGCACGGCTGGTCCACCACGCCCGCACAGCGCAGCGCGCACAGCGCAGCGCGGCGCACCTGGCCCAGCACGCCCTTCTCATCGTACCACTTGTTCAGCTTGCCCACCGCCTTGACCTGTGTGCGGAATGGAGCTTGCTTTGATGGGCCTCACGCAACCCGACGGCGGGGGGGCGGACCTGGTCCGCTTGCACAGGCTCAGTGTGACAGAAGCGTGAAACTCCAAAGCAAGCGGGTCTCCACCGCAGCTAAAATGGAAACAACAAGCAGCTGCGGGGCCTACCATGGAGTTGAAGTTCAGGGTGCGCCCAAACAGGTCTTTGAACGCATCCTCAATCACCGCCTGCAGCACCAAGCAGGAGTGTAGAGCGAGGCACGGCTCTAGTGGGCGGGCCAGGCGCAGGGCTGCAAGTGGATGCCTCGGAGTCACTGTCGCGGCGCCAGCAGCCATGCCTGCAAGTCAAGGCATGCAGCCGCCTGCAGCAACCGCGCCTGGGGCAGCATGTTGGCGCCGGTCACTGTGAAGCCGCGAAGCTCAGGGTTGGGGGCCACCTGCACAGAGCGATGCACAGCGGAGCCGGGGTGGCGCCAGGTAGCATGCAGGTGGCAGCATCAGCACCTGCGGCATCTTGCGCAACAGCCTGGGGACATCGGGCCTGGGGCAACCGGCGATGTGGGGTTCCTTCAGCCCAGCCCACCTCCAGCGTGAACTTGATGCCGTCCCGCGTCTCCTCCGCCATCGGCTTGCACAGCGAGAAGTAGCCGGTGTCGAACACGCGGTGCATGTCCTCCATGATCTGTTGGTGAAGCAAACGCAATTTTCATGTTGGGTGAGACACTGTGAGGCTCGCGTGTGGGCGGGTATGGAAGAGGCAGGCAGGCTGCTTGCCAGCGACGTCCTGCACACCCGACCAAACTCCCACCGCCGACTGCCTGCAGCGTACCCATCTAGCTAGCTAGAACTTGTGCCGAGAAGGACTTCAGCCCACCGCCACAACGGTGACAAGCAACACCCGCAGCACAGGTTCGCACCTCCTTCTGGGAGTAGGCAAAGTTGGCGCGAGTGTTCAGGGCCTTCATTGCAATGGCTTTCAGCTCACCATCCACGCCCACCACGTCCACCTGCGCAGCATGGCAGGGAAGCAGGGAGCGCTGGGCGGCAGGCAGAGGCAGGGGCAGGGGAGGCACGCCAAGCACCAGGCAGCCTGCTGGAGGAGCGGCGGCGATCCAAATCTGCCGCGCCAAGCAACTGATCACCGCTACAACCCCGCCAGCAAGCGCTCACCTCGCTGATGAGGAAGCGCTCGTTTTCATCGGCATCTGGGAACAGCTCTGATTCGCTGCCGCCGCCGCTGCCGCCGTCTGCTGCGCCGCCGGTCGAGTTGCGGCCGGGGCCCCGCCCTCCACCCGCCGTCCGCCGCTTGTCAGGCAGGAAGGCCTTGGGCTGCTGGTTCTGCTGCTGCTGCTCCAGGGCGGAGCCCGACACCGAGGCCAGCAGCAGCTGGTGCTGCGAGCGGGGCGTGTCCAGGAGCGTGCCGGCGGCGCCCGCCGCCGCCGCCAGCTGCTGCCGCAGCGCGGCTGCATGGTGCGCAATCCCCTCGGCTGCCGCCCTGCAGCGCGATACGATGCCCGGCACCCGCGCCTTCTCCTCCCTCCCACCGCTCTCCGCCGCTTGCAGCCTGCGGCTCTTCCGCAGCGCTACCAGCATTGCTGCCGGTACCCGTGATCAGCAGTGCGATCGAATGGATGAGCCCAGCGCGATCGCCTTGCGACCTGCCGGGACTGCCAGCCGAGATGGGCGATGCAAACTTGCGGCAGCAACTGCGCCGCTTGCACGCCGCTTTCCGTGCTTTTATGCAAGGGCAACAACTCAGTGCGTGCGCCGGCGTGCGCAAGAGGTTGCATCCCCCATCTGCCAGCATCTGCCGCTGTGCTCCCACCCCGCCCTGCTGCTACCGCCACCATGATCTGGCTTACACTTCCCTGCAGTCTGGATTCCCCAAAATAGACGCGAAATGAACTCAACACATGTGCGGCAGGCTTGCAGGAAATTAGCTCTGCCACGGTCGCCTGTCGCTGCCACCGCAGCCGTGCTCAGTGCTGCCCCAGCCACTGGCGCAGGGCGTGCAGGTCATTGGTGCTGTACCCCGCCTGCCGAAGCTCTGCCAGCGTGATGCGGCGGCCAGCCGCCTGCGCAGCCTCCAGCAGGGATGCCAGCGCAGCCAGGCGGGCGCGGCCTGCGCTGCGCCGGTCTGGTGAGGGGAAGCGCTGGGCCAAAGGAGGTGCGCCGCACGACTCGCCCGTCTGCTCCTGCACCTGCAAGCAGGATGAAGATGCACAGGAGCTAGTCAACGGCCTTGTGCACAGCGCTTAAAGCTTGCCAGTGGTTTGCAGTCACCAAGACCGCAGTCTTGCCCCGGCTCCACTCCCCAGCAGCCTTGCCCCAGCACGGCTCCCCTCACCTGCACGGCCACAATGCCCGGCGCGCTGCCGCAGCCGCCGCTGCCAAAGCTGATGGAGCGCTCAGCCGACGAGGAGGCAGAGGCACGCCCGCTGCCACCGCCGCCGCCCTGAGAGTGCTGCTGCTGCTGCTGCTGCTGCTGGGCAGGGTGCTGTGGCTGTGCTTGGTGGCGGGCCCGCTGCTGCTGCTGCTGCTGCTGCTGCTGCCGCTTGGCGGCAGCAGACATGGTGAGCATGCGCTGCTGCGCAATGGGTGATGACTTGGAGGGTGTGGTGTCCTGCAGAACGACAAAGCAGGTGGAGATGGCTGTGTGGACGGGACAGCACAGATTTCCCTGCTCTGTGCACACTCTGCAGCCTTCCAAACCAAACGTGACCGTCTGGGACAATAAAGCGTCAGGACTGCACCTCGTGTCTGCGCACCCGGTCATACAGACGGTTGTAGTGCGGTGGTTGGGGCACGGGTAGGCGTGTCAGGCTGCGCGGCTCCTCTGCAATGCAGTGAGACAGGCAAGCGTGGCGACAGCAGTTGATGACGGCTGACCATGCTGCTGCGTTTAGATTGTCCCAGCACGACCGCGTATGGGAGCTGCCGTTCGGCCATGCATCGCTGGCTGTATCTGAGCTGCAGCTGATGCACCCGCAGTCCAACTGCTGGATCGCCAGCATTGCGCACCTGCTGCAGCCCTCAGCGGTGAGCCCAGCGACTCGTAAGAGGGCTCGCCGCCCAGGCAGTACTCGGCTGCTGAGCCCGTGGTGCGGCTGGTAGGCAGCATCTCCTTCAGGTTGGCAGGGGAAGTGATGAAAGTTTGCCGAGTGTTCCATGCAGCAGGTGGCCCAAGCTGCCCAATCGAACAACATTGTCAAGAGGCAGCGGTTGTGCTCACCTGGCTGGCTGGTAGGCTGCCCCGGGGACGCACGGTGTCTGCTCCGCTCCCCCCCGCTCCACCCCCATGCCACTGCCCTGCCTGTTCGGCGCGAGCGGCAGCCGTGGCAGCGGCCAGCACATCGGCCGGCAGTGGGGGCGGGGTGGGCCGCTTGTGCGCTTCTAGCTGCTTGCGAGCAGGCCCGTCTGAGACGTGCAGGCCCTGGGCCAGGTCTTGCAGCATCTGCGGCACGCAGAGCAGTGGGACGCACGCGTGGTTTGCATGCAGCAGAGTCTGCATGCACTGGAGCTGCTGCATGCTCCATCAACCAACACAACAAGTACAAACCATGCCAGCTGAACCTCCCTACCTGCAAGTAGGCATCCCGGTCTGCCGCTAGCGCAGCAAAGTCCAGAGCGCCGCCGCTGCCAGGTGCTGCCCCTCGCCCTGCACCCGCCTCGGGTGCCGCACGCCCCTCTGCCCCACTCAGCCGCCGCCGCTCCACAGTGTGCATGCGGGCGCTGTACGGCTCTACGCCTGCTTCGCCTGCCGCAAAGGCATCAAACCGGCTGGCGCCTGGGGTGGCCGCCCGCAGCCCCGACCCGCTCGCTGGCGCTGCAGCCCGCTGCGCTGCCCCCTGGCTGGGCTTGGGAGGCGAGGGGTGGTAGTGCGGGCGGGCAGACTTGCCGGGCGACACAAACACCGCTGCCTGTCGCAGGGACAAGCCCTCGGCGGCGGCCGCCCGTAGCCAGCGGTCGGGGCTGCGCGCCATCACGGCCTGCATCTGCGCCTCCTGCTCCTGCAGCTTGCGCTGCGTGGCGGCAGCCCGTATGGAGGCAGCCCGGTTCAGTCTCTGGCCGGCCACCAGGGGGCTGGCGGGTGCGCTGCCGCCCTTGGCAACACCGCGGCTGCCAATGCCGCTGCTGCTGCGCAGCGGGGAGACTGGTGTGCTGGAGCCACGGATCGCCGGCACTACCGTGCTGCCTTGCTGTGCAGAGGCGGGGCGGCCGGGTGGCAGGGCCGCCCCAGCCGCTGCCGGCGGCAGCTGGGAGGGCTCCGGCTGGCTGGGCGGCACAGTTGGCGCGGCGTCTCGGGGAGGCGTGGACAGCATTCGGTGCAGCGCATCAGACCGGTAGGAGGGCTTGCTGAGGTCACGCCGCTTGGGCGTCTCCGCGGTGTCGTCTGCATGCAATGGGGCGTCTGCGCCGGGACTCGTAAGCAAGCACGCTGAAAGTGGGGGTCCACAGGCTGTGGGAGATGGGCGGGCACAGTTGCGTGTTGTGTGAGGGCAGGGCCATGTCAACTAGCCAGGCTTGCCTGAGGGGTGCCGGGACGCGCCCAACGCCTCCCTGCCACGCTTGGACCCTGAGTTGTGGCGCCGCAGGCCAGGCGGCGTGCGCCGCACCTGGCTGGGCACCTGCATCACCCGCCGGCTGGCTGCTGCCGCCACCGCCGCCACAGCCGCGCTCCCGCTGGCGGGCACGCCCAGCAGCTGTGCCAGTGAGACGTGCGTCGCCTTGGCCTCGCCTGCGCCTTCAGATGCCTGCCGCTGCTGGCGCGCTGCATGCTGCAGGCTCTGCTGCGGGTGCACATACTGCACCTGCCGCCGCTGCTGCTGGACAGCTGCGCTGCCGCCCTGGCTGTAGCGCGGCGCATCCATCAAATTGCGCCGCGCCAGACTGTCGGCCCGCTCCACAACACCCGCTGGCTGGCCTGCTGCTGCCGGTGTGCCGGCACGACTGCCATGCCGTGAGGGCAGCACAGGGGAAGCCATGTTCTGCTGCGTCTCCTCCTCATGCAGGCCCAGCAGGTCTCCATACCGCGCCTGCTGCTGCTGGGCGGCCGAGGGGGTGGTGCGGGCGTAGGCGCCGCTGCTGGCGCCCCGGCTGTGCTGCGAGGCGGCCTCTGCAGCCAGGCTGGCACGCAGCTGCTCCCGCAGGGCCGCATCACCGGCCGCCAGGTCGGGCAGGCTGCGCCGCAGCGGCTCCGTGTTGGCATACGACAGCTTGGGGTGCAGCACCGCTGCGCTGGGCGCCTGGCAGACAGGGGTGGTGAGGTGATGGTGCTCGCAACATGCGTGACCAGGTTGTAGCGCAGTGGATGAATGCAACAAGCTCACTGGTCCGGCAGCAGCAGCCCAGGCCCAAGCTTTCACAGACCTGTGGGCCAGCAGCGTGCCGGGAGGAAGCCGCCAACATGGTGGGAGCCGGCGAGCGCTGCTCCAGCGGCGGCACAAAGCAGCCAAAGGCGCTGGCGACCAAGCGGCGGAAGCGGCTGGTGCGGTGCTGCATTTTCTGTGGGAACACCACACTGCTGCAGCGAGCAAGGAGCAGGGTAGGGCGATGCGGGTTGTGGGGGCAGTCAAGTGTGAGGCGGGCAAGAGACCGCTGGCAGGAGTCACGGCGAGCGCGAGTCCAGCCGAAGCATCAGCACAAGCGTGCCTGACGGGGTCATCAATGTCGCAGTACATTGCCCGTGTCTTGCGGCTCATGAACACGGGGCTCAGGAACGCCTGTGCGAGGCAGCATGAAGGAGGGAGAGGTTCGGCCTCACGCTTGGTGCAGATATGGACGAGGGATGCAGCCTTGACAGGCTCAGCATCTTGCACAAGCAGCATGCAAGACGTCTGCCCTGCAGCGTGAGAGCCCCCAAAGCGCACCTGGGGGCTGCTCTGCGGCTCCAGCCCGCCCGAGAAGGAGCGCATGGCGGTGGCGAGCTTCTCCGGCATCGGCGGTGGCACAGGCATGTGCTTGTCGCGGGGGCTGGCGAGCTGGCGCGTCTCGGGCAGCACTGCATCCAGGTGTGGCGCTGGTGCCGACTCGGGTGTCCACTGCTGCTCTGGCGCCGGCGCCTCGGTAGCGGCAGCCGAGCCGCTCCACCTGCCGCCCGACTCTGGCTGCGGGGTGGTGGCAAACATGCCGGCGATGCTGCTGGCGATCTGCGCATTGATGGCGCGCCCCACGCTGCTGGCCTCTGACAGGCCGGGCGTGCCCTCTGGAGTGCGCTGCTGCTGCTGCATGCTGGACGAGGGGCGCAGCGCGCGCACCACCTCCAGCTGCGCTCTGCCTGGCGAGCCGCAGTCGCCGCCAGGCGTCAGCAGCTGGTGGGCGCCCTGGGGCGGCGACGGCGGCCGGAAGGCGGGGATGCACCCATGTGGCTCATCCCCGCCAGCACTGCTGCCGCACTGTGGCGCCTGGGCCTGGCTGCGCGGCTGCCGGTTCTCCTGCGCCGCTCGCTGCCCCGGGCCCNGGCTGTGCAGGGCGGGCAGCGCGTCTGCACGCTGTCCCGGCATGGATAGGGGCGGGTGTCTGCAGGTGCGGGAGGCACGGAGGGAGGAGGCCGTCGTGCCGGATGTGAGTCGGCGGGAGGGCGGCGGGTGGGCGGCGGGTGGGCTGAAGGCGGGGGGCAGCTTGCGAATCCCCGCGTTTCTCAGCAACACACCTTTGTGGTTGGTCGGTCCAGCCAGCCGAGTGGGGCACGGGCTGAGGAGCTGGGCGAGCTGACGACGCCTACGCCCGGGCAGCGGCGCCCGTGTTTTCACCTAGATAAACGGGGTCCTGGGGGCTCCCAGCGCAGTGGGCTGTTGCCCACTGTTGCGGGCTGCTCTGACGCCTTCCGCCTGGTTTGTGCTGGTCGCGGCGCACCGATGTGGGGCGGTGCTGAGCGAGTAGAATGAGCACGGAGGGTAGGCCGAGCAGTTGAGAGGCGGGCGCCGCGGCGCCGCGCATGTGGACAGCGTGCCACGGCTGTGGCTGAGGCTCCCCGTCCCGTGCAGCTGCTGCAGAGCTGTGAGGTCCACCGGGCAGTGGACATGGCGTGCAGCTTCGCCTGCTCCTAGACAGCTGGCTGGCTGCCCTGACAGGACACCGCTGCAGCGCCTCGATCTGAGCCCAAGCGTGGCCACTCCATGTGCCGGCTCGGCCCTGTGGCTGCGGTGGCGCTGTGTGCACATCAGCCGCCGTACCTCAACGGCATGCTCGCACAGCTTGCGATGAGCAAGGCATGCCATAGCAAGCAATCACACCACTCGCATGTGGTGCGACGGCGTCGCAGCGACGCAGGCAGACCGGCGCGGGAGCGCCTAGGCGGTGTGCGGCGGCTGCGGCGTGCTGCGGGCACCTGGGGGCGCAACACATCAGGCATGCACAGGACTTCTGGGCCAGTTGGTCAACCATATGTGGACTGCCTCAAAGAGAAGGCCCCAGTAGACGGCCCGCCGCCGCTCGGCTCGCCGCTCGCAGGTTGCTGTGGCGCCGGCTCGGGGAGGGAGGCCTCGGCGATCGTGCGACCCGCAGGGACGCTGCTGCACACCATGCCATGCTGGATGGCCAGCGGTGGCTGCCGGGACGGCACCAGTGGACCGCGCTCGACAGGCCCGCCGGACGCCTAGCCCCTCCGTCGTGCTGCAATGCCTCAATTGATTCGTTACGGCCAATCGCGTTGGAGGGCGCAGAACTGGCCTGCCTGCCACCCCGCCCTGCATTTCGCGCGCCTGCGGAGCCTGCTGTCCCCGGCCTGCGGCCCCCAAACGGGCGCCCTCGCCTGCATCGCCCTCTCTGGACTTGCCTGTCGTGAAGGTGCGTGCCAGGGCGGCCGCCAGGGGCGTGCGGCGTGGTGGGGCGGCAGCGCCTGGGGCCCCTGGGCCCCTGCTGGACGCTGCAGCGGCATGGCTGCAAGCCAGGGGCGCCGGGCCAGGCCACCAGGCCCCGGCGGAGCCATGCAGCGCGCTCCATGCTTGGCACGGCCCAGGCGCCCTGGCGGCCTGGCCTTGGGCCCAGGCGGCGCAGCATCAGGCTCTGAAGGCGGCCTGGCGGCGCCGGTGACCGCGAGCAGCTGATGGCAGGAGTGGCGGGGCGCCGCCTCGGGGCACTGCCGGTGCTCGGTGCGGCGTCTTTGGCCGCCCCGCAGCCTGCCCACCCTGCCGCATGCGCTGCCCGCTGTCGCAGGTAAAGTCTCACCATGGGCAAGTGCGGCAAGGGCACGGGCAGCTTTGGCCTGCGCCACACCAAGACGCACACGCTGTGCCGCCGCTGCGGCCGCCGCTCCTTCCACATCCAGAAGGTGCGCTCCCTGCAACCGTCTGCAAGCGCAATAATGCTGCCCCTGCTGCCGATTGGCTGCCTCATGGCGCTTTCCAACTGCTGAAGGCGCGCTACCTGCTGCGCCGCGCCGGCTCGGCAACCCGCGCTCATGCTCGCTCTCATGCTCGCTGTGATGCAGAGCACCTGCGGCTCGTGCGGCTACCCCGCGGCCAAGATCCGGAAGTGTGAGTGCCGGCCGTGCCTGGATGGCTGGGCACATGCATGTGATGGGAGGCGGGACTGTTGCATCCTGCAGGGCCGGCCGCAGGGCCAGCGCCAGCCTCGTGTGGGGCAGCCGTGCGGCCAACCCCGCGAGGTGCGGCTTGTTCGGCTGCGGCACTGCAGCGGAGCTGGTTCGAGGCAGATGGTGGCATCAGCTGGCTGGCGGATCCTCAGCGTCAGCTGGCTGCGGGCGTCCTCCTGCCCGCTGCCCGCGCTGCGGCTACCAGACATACAGCAGCGCAGCTGGGACGGCGTTGGGGTGGCGCGCTGGACGCAGTGGTCGCAGCGGAGTGCGGCATGGCGCCGCGCTACCAGCTGGCCAGCCGAACAATGCTGACCTGCAGCCGCTTGAGCAGACACATTCGGACCGTCTGCTCCCAGCTTTCCCACCGTGGAGGCCACCCCTGCTGCTGCTGCACCGCACCGTACCTGACGCGTGCCTGCGCCGCCGTCCACCCGTCTCTCTGCAGACAACTGGAGCGTGAAGGCCATCGGCCGCAAGACCACCGGCACCGGCCGCATGCGCCACCTCAAGGTCGTGCAGCGCCGCTTCCGCAACGGCTTCCGTGAGGGTGAGGGCCTGGGCTTGGCGGGCTGGGGAGGCAGGCTGAGCGGGCGGCCCGCCTCGCCTCAGTTGTTGGCGTCACGTTGTTGGGGGCGGGTGTGTGAGTGACAGCTGCCTGCCTTGCTAGGTTGCCACGGCACGACCGCTTGGCGGTGCGCAGCTGCCGTGGTGGTGTGCTGGCTCAGCACGGCAGGCAGCTTTGGGCAGCGCCACGCGGCTGGCCGGCATGCGGGAGCAGCCGGTGCCACGATGGCGAGATGGCGCACCAACAACACCACAGCAGGAGGCGTGGCTGAGGAGCACCGGCAGGCGGAGACAGCACGACGGAAGCTGGGCGCCGGCCCATACACAGCGCAGAGGGCAGCGACGGCGAGCGGGAACTCGGGGCGGCGGAGTGCTGCAGCACGGCCCATGGCTGGCAGAGCATGGCCAGCGAGGCACCCTGCAGCTGGAGCAGCTGCATGCGACAGCAACAGCACGACCGTGAGCAGTGGACAACGACAGGGTGGCCGAGCAGCCGGGTATGAGTGCTGTTCGCATTGCCCGCACCACTCGCCGCCTGACGTGTGCTGTGCCTCTGCTCGCCTTTCCCTACCCTGCAGGCACTGCTGCCAAGAAGGTCACGGCCTAAGGATTTGGTGTCCACAGCTACGCGGCAGCATGTTGAGCCAGCCGTGTAGCAGAATGTAACACCGCGACACGCTGCATGGGAACCAGGGGAGCGCCGGTTGGGAGCGGCTGTAGAGCGCAAGTTGCAGCACAGATGGGGCAGGAAGGCAAGGGAAGTCTTGGGGCGAAGGTGTGGGAGCTGGAGCAGGGTTCATGGAAAGGGACATGGTGCAATCGAAGCCTGCGGGGACGGAGTTGCTGCTGACGTGACGGCAACTGCTGCTGGCTTGGTGCAGCCTGGCAGCCACACACTACCTCTCTTCACGCCTCGAGAACTTGGCACATGGATCGAGGGCTCCCGGCGCTCCTCCTTGCGTTATGCCTCCTTGCGGCTCTCCCAGCGCCTGTCCAGTGAGCGCCTTCCGAGCCAATGCCTTTGGAAGATTGCGCGTGCGCTGATCGGCCGTGTACGGCGTGCCGAGGGCCGCTGCAGGCCGCAAGTGCTCACCCTTGTGCGCTGCCGCCGTCGCCGCCGCCGCCGCCACTGCTGCCCGGCTTTGCAGAGCCATGAGCTTGGAGGGTTTCAGGCAGGCAGTGACGAGCGCGTTGGGGACCTTCAGTGGCAACAACAGGTTCAAATGCGCAGGTAAGGCAGGTCACAAACAAACCTCCAAATTGCCAGCAGGAGCCACAGCCAGGTGCGCTGTCCAGCTCTCCAAATGCCGGCTGCTGAGAGTTCACCACCCTGCAACTGCCGAATGCAGACTGTTTGCAGCTGGCAGCAGACATTGAGCTGCAGCTCTTCAAGCCGCCTGACGTGGCGAGCGATGATCCCAACATTGCGGCGCCGGGGTGGGTGCGCCGCAGGAGTGGGCTGGTTGGGGCTGCCTCAGGTTGGGGCACACCACCCGGGCATCTGATTGCATGTGTGGGTTGCCAACAACTGCTCACATTCTAAAGCCACGGTGATGCCGTTCATTCGAGTCCTGCAGGCCCGGCCGCCGCATGCGGCACCGCCTGAGCGAGGGCACCATCCTTGCCGCACTGGACGCCGCATGCGACAGGGTAAAGCGGGGACACCCAAGAGGAGCGGAGGCCAGGCCTGCCGACCGAAATGGCAGTGGTTGGGGATAGAGGCAGGAAGCAGCGCAGAGAGGCAGGCAGGTCAAATCTGTGTCGAAGTTGACACCAACTGCAAGGGCGCTCCGTGTTGACCCACTCCTGCACCCCGCAGCTGGCAAGCGAGAAGCAGCTGGCCCCTGCACAGCTGGACGACTGCAAGCGGTGCGGCGCGTGGCACAGCCGGCAGCTGCCGCCGCACAAGACATCTGCTCAGCAGCGGCCGCTGCTGCTGCTGCAACCGCTGCTGGTGTTGTTAACACGACGACTGCTGCTGCTGCTGCTGCTGTTGAACCTGCTGCTGCTGCTGCCGTGCTAGCTGGTGGCCAAACGGTACTGCCCCGCGGCGCTGCCCCCGCAGGCGCATGGTGGCGCAACGGCTGGCAATAGGAGACGTCATTTTCGACCGCGGCGCAGAGGGCCTGGCGGCACTGGTGTGCGTGGAGCGGTTTGCGGTGTGCCAGCCGCACCACATCAGCGAGGGAGGGGAGGCGGGAGAGCTGTGATGCGCTGCGGGTGCCGCTCACCCCGCTGCCTGTTGCTGCTGCGTGGACAGCCCTACTACCTCCCCCGGCTCTTTCCCTGCCTGCCCCCTGTCAGTCCGTGGCCTGTGTGTCAATCAACAACGCTTACATCAACAGCGCGAAACAGGGTATTCACGAGGGTGCGGAATCGTAAGAAAGCGGCGCGGTAGCGTGCCGAGGGTGGAACCAGCAAGGCGGGGTGGGCAAAGGGGGTTGGGAGTGCGTTGGGGACCCGTCAGCGGGGAAAAGACAAAAGCTAGGTGCCGGAATCCAGCGGCGTGCTCTGCTCGGCAGTGCTGCAGCGCAGCGCGGTCGCTCAGCTTACTCAGGGATGTTTGGAGGGGAGGGACCCAGCGGGACGGTGCGCAGGCGGGTGCGCCGCATTTACTAGGGAGGTACGACACACTGTTTGAAAACCAGGGGCTATCTTCCTGTGGGGTACTGCCAGAGGCACGAGGGAACCAGTACGTAACACGTACGCCAGCGGGCTGGGGACGGAGTGCTAGGAACGGGCGCAGCGGCCGGCATGGGCGCGCCGGCGAGTGGGGGAAGAGAGGTTGGTGTGCGACAGGAGTAGCGAATGAAATTGCGCGGTCCTGGACGGTGAGTGGGGTGCTGGGAAAAAAGGGTGGGAGAGGGGAGGGGGCGCGCTGTGGGGCGCGTGCGCGTTGGGGCGCGGGAGGGGCCGGGGCGGCCTCAGGGTGCGGAGTAGGGGGGATTGCGTCTGCTCGCTCTAACATCTACAGGGGGTCTGTTCTAGGGATAAGGGGCTCGTACGGTTGCAAAAACACGACGGGACTGCACGTTCGTGGGATGGACAGGGAAGGCAGGGGAAGGGCGGGACGTTGCCAGAGTGTGAGACGGGCGTTCGATCAAGTGCGGCAGCCCCGGTTGGCGGGGAGCCGCGCTGGCGCTTTGTGCGCTGCCGTTTGGGTTTGGAAAAAAAGCTGAGCGGCGCCAGGTCAGTTGCTGAGTGCCGGCAAAATCCCAGGGGGCTGGGAGACGGGGGGTTTGGCGCGAGTGGGCAGCACCGCCCAGCGAGTGGAACAAGAGAGGGTGAGGCGGGTGGTGTGGGTGCACAGCGGGAAGTGGGAGGTGGGGGGAGGATGCTTGCGAGAGTGCATTGGGGGTGCGTTCAAGGTGCCCGGCCGGCAGGGGTGCCGGCTAACCCCGATTGGATGCATGGGATGGATGGCATGGGGGAAGAAAGAGACGGGGGGAGCCCAGTAGCGGTCGGCGCTACGTACCCAGAGATGGAACACAACAGGGGGGAACAAACACACATGACGGATTCACGGGAGCAAGGGAATTACCACTAGAGCCCGCTTATAGCTTATGCAGGAGGGGGAGGGGGGGAAGCCAGGTTCTACGTCTGTTGCTAGTGCCTAGATTCGGAGTTTTATAGAGGGTTGGTTGCGAGGGGGTAGAGCAGGGAAAGGGCGGCCACAGG
>RRZL01000027.1:599026-610917 GCA_006782975.1 Chlorella sp. Dachan | reverse complement strand
CAGCCAGCCGGGGCGCAGCGCTGCCAGGCCGCTCGCGTCCAGCGGCGGCGGCGAGGGCTCCGCCGCCGCCGCCTCCACCGCCTCGACGCTGGGCAGCCAGGCGGTGGTGGAGAAGTCCTTGTTGCTGTTGGCCTCGTCCAGCGCACGCTGCGTGGCAGCAGGCGAGCAGAGACCAGCAGGAGGTGGTCAGCCAGGCGGTGGTCACACAGGCGCCGCCGCCGCCGGCACGGCAGTGGTGTAACGGGCGAGCTGGCCCGCCTCACCCGCATCTCATTGTTGCCGCCGTATATCAGCAGGAAGGCGGCGTCCACGGGCGTGTCCAGGGCCACGTCCAGAGCCAGCTGCCCAGCTTCGCCCTCAGGCCAGCCAGGCCACCGCGAGTCCAGATCGAGCGGCATGATGATCGCGTTGGTCTGGCGCAGCCGGCAGGGCTCACAACGGCGCCATTCCCCGGCCCGACACCCGTCCTTCGCCTCTCGGGCTCCCTGGTCCGTGCAGGGACGCTAGACTGCACGTTGAAGATCCCAACAGATCGATGCAAGAAGCCGACATGCGCTCCGCACACCCCACCTGCCGCCGACCGAGCGGCGGCACAGCAGGCGGCATGGGCCAGCTCGGCTGCCTATTTGCAGTCGAGCCCAGGCCCAACCTGGGCTCACTCGCGTGCTCCCCCGCGGGCCACCAGCTTGCGTGCATGCACTGCATCGCTGCTCAAGCAGGGCACACTGGGCGGCAGGCATGCCTGTTTTATTCCTGCACTCGGGACTTGGTGTGTTTGTTCTTCCCACGTGCACAACTGCCACACCCGCCTGCCTTGTTGGGCTGCTGCTTCGTGCAACGGATGGCACGCAAACCAAGCCCATGCACACAGATCAGCGCGGCGCCGGACGCTGCTCACTGCTAAGCGTGTGTTAGCCCTCTTCTGCGTTTGATTGTTTTGTTGTTTACAAAATCAAGAGTTGGGAACGCAGCCGTGTTCGAGACGCGTTACGCGTCAGGTGGTCGGGCTAGCCTTGTGAGGGGCGAACAAGGCTGGATCCCTCGAGGTGAACGACGCAGTGGTTGAGTGGTTGTGATTGAGTGGTTGAGTGAAGGGCAAACATGCAGTTCAGAGTCATTGTAATGGTGGCCAGCAAACCAGGTACATGAAAAGTTGCAAAAGAAGCCTGGGTTTCAAGTTTGGGTTCGAAAAAGGCGCGGTGACAAGCAGGCTGGTGGGTTGCGGAATCAGCTGTAGGCATGCGCCCCGTCTGAGGGCATTGTTCAGAACGCGGCTCATGCGCCCAAACCCACGCGGAACGCCGCCAGGATGAAGCGGAGCATGAACTTCACACCTGTTACTTGAAGCCGCACGTATGCCACCGCAACAGCGCCAACGGCGGCGCCCACCTCGGGGCTGCAGCTCAAGCAGCCGCGCGGCTGCACCTTGTCAACCGGGGGACATGTGAACTGGGCTGGCGGCGGCACCGCAGACGCCTGGGCGGCGGCGTAGCTGCCGGCGCTGGGGGTGGCCGGCACAAAGCTGTAGCTGGAGGCAGCGTCCAGGCTGGGTCGCACGCTGGGGGCAGCCTCAAAGGGGCTGGCGGGGCAGGGCACCGGCACGCTGGCCATGGCGGCAGGGGGAGCGCTGACTTGGGCGCAGGTCATGGGCGGGCAGGGGCTGGCGTCGGGCTTGGGGCAGCAGTCGGCCAGCGGGTAGGACGAGTAGACAGGGGCTGTGGGAGCAGACGCAAAGGCTGACGGGTGCACCGAGCGACGGGAGAGGGTGGCGACCGAAGCCATGTTGCGGCGGCGGGGGGCGGCGGCGGAAGGCAGCTCTTGCGGGAGGAGGGGAGATTGCCTGTAGCGCTTTTAGTGAATGAGCACGATACTGTGCAGGACGCAATAAGAGTGTTTGGCTGCAGCGCGTTGAGGGCGCCTTCCCGGCACCACCCGGCAAACCCTTCCTGCCCCCTTCCGGGCACCGAATTTCGGGCCTGTTCGGCGCCTCCGACCCCGCCATGCCCTGTGACCCGGCGAACAAGGCCGGCGGGCCACCCGGAGGCAGGCGCCCGCCTCGGCCTCGGCCGCCCGGCGGCGCCGGCGCCTCGCAAACGCTCACCGACTCACAAAGCCTGTCTAACCAAGAGCGCCAGCCACACACGCAGGCCTTGCACCGCACGCCCGGGAAGTGCCAAGCCACGGTTTGGGATTGCGCATGCGCTCGGGCCCCACTTCGCACCTGTTGACGGCGGCGGCGGCCCTCGCTCCGCCCCGTCCTGTGGTGGCAAGAGTTGGGGCGGGGCAAAAATGCACAATCACAAACGTCGCCGGGATGATCCCACCAAACAGTGCAACCGCTATATTCAACCAAAAATTGGCATCAAACTCGTGACCAGCAGCAGGATGCATGCATGCATGCACACCCACCTCACTGCTCTCCCTCCTCCACCAAGAAGAGGATGCGGGTGGTCAACTGCAGCGGCAGCTCAACCCCCAGCTGGTGCTGCGCTCGCAGCAGGCACAGCGCGCCCAGCTCGCGGCGCAGGCGCAGCACATCGCATTGTTCCAGCCGCGCCGCCAGCTGCTGCGCCTGCGCCGCCGGCTGCGTCAGCATTGGCTGCACAGCGCGGTCCAGCCCGGGCGTGTGCGGCGGCACCAGTGCCCACTGCTGCTCCTTCAGCGGCAGGTGGTGCAGCACCGCTTCCACCAACAGCCCGGCAGCCGGCGGGTGCGCTGCCAGGGAGCGCGACAGCGCCAGCAGCATGCAGTCAGCCGACACGAGCGGCAGCAGGCGCCGCACCAGCACTGCATACTGGTGGGGCTTGAAGCCGCCTGCCTTGGTCAGACCCTGCACCGCCTGGCTGGGGAGCAGTGCAGCAGCCGGCGCTAGGGGCAGCGCAGCCAGCATGGCGTCGACCGCGGCTGTGTGCCCGCGGCACAGTGCGCCAGACAGGGCGCAGTGGCCAAACCTGTCTGCCACCAGGGCGGCGTGCGGCGCGTGCGGCGCCAGCAGGCCAGCCGCGGCTGCATGTCTGTGGCGGGTGGCATAGTGGATGGGGTAGCGGCCGGCGTCGTCGCTGCAATCCTCCAAGCCCTGTGCCGCCTGCTGCACCAGGCGTAGCACGTCTGCAGCTGAGTAGCGAGCCGCGAAGTGGGCCAGCCGCCAGTTGTAACCCCAGTTGGGGCAGTCGCCCGCCTCCGCCTCCTGCGCCGCCTCTGGCTGGCGTGAGAGCAGCAGGCGGGCAATGTCCAGCTGCCGTGTGATGGCAGCCCCAATCAGCAGGCCGCTAGCACACTGGTACGCGATGCCGCCTGCAACGCTTGGGCAGGGGGCATGAGGTGCCAGGGCAGGGTGTCGCTTACGCAATCACGCAAACAAGGCATGGATCTGGCCCATTATGCAGTCTGTGCAAGCAGAGCAACCAAGGGGCGACAAATAAACCCCCCAGTGTGCCGCCCGCCAGTCGCAGGCGAGCACGCAATACACAAATGTGCCTGCCCAGCTGGCCCAATGCCTGCCCCTCATGCTCACACCGCAGTGACAGAATAGCCCAACAGCCCTGGCTCACGTTTGCTCAGCGCATCAATGCAGTTGGCAATCTTGTTGAACTGCGTGTGGATGTGGCTGTGCGCAGCTGCCCACCGCCCGCCATGCCGTGCAACCTTGGCTCTCAGCACCTCGTCTGTTGTTGCTCCTGCAAAATATCACCGCGCAGCAGACAGGCCCCCAGGTTGGGCATCAAAACCACAAGTGCAGTGCAACAGCAGTGCGGGTGGGCGTTGCAGTGTCCGTGGAAGCCGGCAGGGTTGCAAGTAATACGTCATCCGCCTCCAAATCCACCACAGTTCGGTGCGCCAGCCTACCTGCAATGAAGTCGTACACCATCTGCGCCACCTCCGGCTGGAAGGGCCCCACATCACGCAGGCTGCTGCCCACCACCATGCACACCTGCGGGGACGGGGGCAGGGTGGGGGGCGGCAGAGGAGGGTGTAAGCCGTGCCAGCCACAGCCTCCCATCGTGCCTGCCGAGGCTGCCTCGTGCAAAGATGATGGCAAGCCGGCATGGAGCTTGCACTGCATTTGAAACATTACACATGCATTCCGGTGGCCCCCAGCTCACCTTGTGCTGTCCTTCAGCCACTTGCACCACCTCCAGCCTGCCCACGCTTGCGGGCGCAGCGCCGCCGCAACGGGCAGCAGCGGCTGGCTGGCGTGGCCCCTCCCGCAGGGTGGCCGCCAGCGGGTGCATCTGCAGTCCCGCCAGCAGCGGCTTCGCTGCAGGCAGCACCCGGAGCGGCAGGAAGTCCTTCCACACAAGCACATTGGCAAGCTGGTCATCGGGCAGCCGGCCGCTGGTCCAGGCCAGCAGTGGGTGCAGCACACGAGCAGCACCGTCGGCAGCCGTGAGCGGCTTGCGGCTTGCATCTGTTACTCCCTGAAGAGCAGCGAGTGGGCGAGGGGGACGCTGGTTGGCAAACAGATGGGTGGGAGGCAGCAGCGCGGCGGCAGCAGAGGAGGCGGCTGCTGTAGCAGCCAGCTCGTGTCCTGAAGGCAGCACAGCAGCAACCCAGCAATGCATGCCAGTATGTTTCCCAGGAAGCTGTGCCCACCAAAAGCATTGCCGCGCATGGCGTGCAGCAGGCAGGTGCAATGCAGAACACCCTCACCGACACAAAGCCGGGGTCTGCGCTGTATGCTGCAATGCCAGGGCACCGCTCCAGCGCCACCTGCTTGCAAGGCAACGGGCGGACCAGGGTTACAGCCAGCAGCAGTCAACAGTGGGCCCTTGCAGAGCGGTTTGTGCCAATGTTCCGCCAGGCGTCCGGCCCGCTGTGTAGCAGGACGGCAGTCAGCTATAGCACTAGGGCCGGCCTAGCCATCCTAAGTAGCCACACAATTGAGAGGTCCTCGCTAATGGGCGCCCGGAGCCACCCTCCGTTTAGCTGTGCTGCTACACGCCAGCCCTCCTTCCTCCACCTCCCTCACCCCCTCACCTTCTCCCACAGCGTCTCCATGGCCGCCTTGCTCATGCTAGTCACAGCGTGCGTCGGCGTCTGGTGCAGGTGCTCCGTGCTGGTCACATTAATGAGATAGCACTTGCGCTGCCGCGCCCCCTGCCCCTCGTGGCCACCCGCCAAGCCAAAGCGAGCGCTGCTGCCGGCCTCCCGCTGGGCCCGCTGCATGGCTGCCTGCGCGACTTGCAGCAGGCGGGCAGGCACCACCTGGTTCACCCTGGGGGAGGCGGGAGGAAGTGCCAGCCCAGTGGGCACAGTAGAGCATGGAGCAGCTGTGTTGCACCAGGTGCTCAGCAGTGCAAAAGCTGGGGATCTGAAGCAGCCCAACAGATCAGGCATGGCATGGCCTCCTGACCAGCCACAGTGCCCAGCGGCCCACCAGGCGCTCTTCGCAAGGTCGGCAGTGGTGGCCTCCCGCAGCCGATCAGTCCACAGCGTGGGCCGCGGCCTCTCCTGAAGGTTGCCCAGCTCGTTCAGCTGCAGCCCCTGCCCAGCCAGCCAGGCTTCCGCTGCAGCCGCCAGCGCTCCAATGCCTGGCGCCGCGGCAGACAGCACCAAGGCAGCAGCCGCTCTGGCCGGGCCCTCAGAAGGGGGTGCAACTGCACTGGGTGGGCCGGCAGGCTCCAGCGCGCTCGAGGGGCCAGGGCCAGATGCGGGGAGGGCCAGTGTGCCACCTGTGCTGCGTTCGCCACCCCTCCGACCCTGCAGGCACAGACGGAAGGGCAATACAGCAGCTGCTGCGTGCACATGGGTTTGCATGCAGGCTGTTGAGTGCACGGGTGGCAGAGGCATGCTGACCGCCAGCGAGCGCTTCTGCTTTTTGAGTGGCTGACTATCAGCCAGCAGCGCACCCATGCCGCATACTCAACTCACCAGCAGCCGGCTGAGGAGGCGTGGCAGCCTGCGCCCCGGCTTCTCAGCCGGGGGCGCTTGGGGCACCTGCAGGGTGGCGGATTGGCGGATTGGGGGTGCAGGTCCGGATGGCGCAAAGCAGGCTGCAAGGAATCGCATGCAAAAGCTGCCCTAGACGCAGGAGCACCCACCAACACAGCTGCGCACACTCACACGACGGCACATCCGGCAATTTGTTTCACTGCAACTGGGGTCACCTGCACCATGCGCTGCTCAATGCCGCGCACTGCCGCGTAGTATGCGCTGCTTTGCTCCACAGTCAGAAAGGCGTTTGAGATGTAGATGTGGGGCGGGTCGGCTGCAATGCGGCGGGCCAGTGCGTCAACCTGCAACAACCGCGCACAAGTGCATTGCGGTTGACCGTCCCAAATGCAGCCGCCCACGCGTACGCCGCCTACTCTGTGCAGCAGCCAGACACCAAGCCACCCCGTCCCCCGTGCAAACCCCTGCAGATGGGTGCAATCGACAGCAGCAGCCCCATGCAGGTGCATCGGTGCAGACAACCCACCTGCGCCGGCTGCAGAAAGTCGCAGGCCATGAGCTCCAGGCGGCCGCGCCACGCCTCAAAGTCCGGCTCGCGCGAGTAGTTGAGCAGGGTGGCGCCAGGGAAGCGCGACGTGCCCAGCACGCGCGCGCCGCAGCGCAGCAGGCGCAGCGTGAGCGCGTAGCCTACGATGTGGCGGCAGCCAGTCACCACGGCGTGCGTGCCTGCCAGGCTGACTGCCTCCTGCAGGGCGCGCGGGGAGGGTTGGTGAGTGTTCGCAGCATGTTCGCCGCACACGCAGCTACGGCGGGGAAGGCAGGCAGGAGGTGGAGCAGCAGGCAAGTGCAGGCCGTCTGCCGCACGGCAGCAGCAGCAGCAGCAGCAGCAGCAGCGGCAGTTGGAGCAGCAGCAGCGGCGGCAGTTGGAGCAGCAGCAGCTGAGGCGGCAGCACCAGGCATCGGCCACGTCAGGCAGCGCACCTGCACCTGCATCTGCTGCAGGTTGGCCAGCCCGCAGTGGAAGCACAGGTTGGGGTGGCCACAAGCGCCTGCGCTCCGCCCCAGCCAGCGCCCCTTCTGCGGCAGGGCAGGGAAGCATCAAAGTGGGCAGCTGGGCTGAGCACTTGCCTGCTGGGCTACCAGTGGGCTGCGCCGCACTCAGCACATGGCCGCTCAGCTGCGACTTTGAGCAGGCACACTTCCATCCACTGCGCCAGCTGTGCGGTATGCGAACCACCAGCAGCACCACAACCCTGCCGGGGCCTCACCACAAACTCTTGGCGGCACATGTAGCAGACGCGCATGTGGATCTGCGGCAGCCGCTTCATGCCGAACCAGTGCCGCCCAGGCTCCTGAGGCGGCGGCCCAGCCACCAGCAGCGACTGGAGCGACTGGTCCTGGCAGCGCAGCCAGCGGCGCTGGTCGCGTGCTGCCGCCTCGCCCCACCGGTCGCGTGCTGGCTGCTCCCACGTGTCCATCACACTCCTCATGGCGGAGCTGCTGCTGTTGCCCAGCGCCTTGCTGGCCGCCGCTGCCAGCGTGGCGTACGGCAGCGCCTTGGCCAGCGCGCACAGCGTGTCTGTCTCCCTGTCCCACCGTCGAATGGCCTGGAGCAGCACGTTTTCATCCGCCTGGTAGGCCTGGTAAATGGCCGCCTCCTCTGCTTCGGAGGCCATCTGTGAAAGAAGAGAGGGCATGAGGCCGGCCTCCCTTGCAAACTCCAACATGAGCAAGGCGAGCCATGCGGTGCGCCAGTACAGAACCAACCAGAAGCTATGCGGTCTTGTGAGTGGACCGCAGTTCCAAGTGCTCGCAAGCGGAAGCGGCAGCGGTCCAACCGCTGGGCGGCGCTGCCGCCACAACCCCCAACAGCGCGATCTCGCTAGCCCCACCTCGCGATTGCGCAGGTCACGAGGTAACTGGCAGCGGATCGCAGCCACAAATTTGCCGGGTGGCGCGGTTTCTGAATGGCTGGCCCAGCACGGCTGCACTGCTGGGAGAGCCGGCTCGCTGGGAGGCTGGTTAGCTGTAGACAAAGCAGAAGCGAAGTCGAGCACGTGAAGACGCCCAACGCCGAGAGGGACTTGGGGTCTGATGTCGGAGCGGCGGACTTCAGCGGCCGAGCCGACGCAGCGGGCGTGCCGTGCAGGGTGCGAGGCTGGGCTGATGCTGTCTCATTCAGCAAATGGAAGTTCTCAGAGTGGATGTACAGGATATCTTACATGAGGCGTGAACCCAATCAAATGCCGCTCTCCCTGTTCAGTGCACATGTGTGTATGCACCCATCTGATCAACGCGCGGCCAGCCGCGGATGCCAGACTCCGGCTCGGCCTGGCAGAGCCTGTCCATGCACCCTGCCCTCGCGCCGCACTGCTCAGAAGTTCTCGGCGTGCAGCACAAAGCGCTGGCCGCCCGCGGTGGACAGCTTGGTGCACGCCCGCTTCAGCTCGACTTCCGCGGGCTTGGCTCCGCAGAACAGCTGTCGAGGGATGGAGCAGGTGGGACGTGGGTCAGCAAGCTTCTGATACCGATGATGTTGGCAGCAGGCACGCCTGACCCCTGTGCTCTGGCTGGCTCTCCACTGGCAGCAGCAGCGCCCACTCATCAGCCGCAGCAGCGCTGAACAGGCTGCCTGGCTGGCTGCTGTTGCAGAAGCTTGCCAACGTGGCGGCATGTTCTCAATGCAGAGGCCTCACCACTCCAATCTCCTGGACGCCCCGGTTCTCGCGCTGCACCTGCCGCAGAATCTTGTTCCAGTTGGGCCTGCGCACCGAAACGGAATGAACAGTCAACGGTGGTGCCCGCTGCGATTCCGAACGAAAGCAATGCGCTTGTAGGAGGGCCGGGTACCAACTGCACGCTCCCGCGGAGGCTTCACCACCTGCCCTCCCACCTGCCGAATGATGACTTGACGCCCATGGGCGCCCCCAGCAGCAGGTCCCGCTGCGCCGTCTCCTGCGCAGGCAGCGTAGGTCAAGAGGCGGTTGAACCCCAGCGCTTGGGCAGCGGCACGGCTTTCTGTAGTGCTGGTTCTGGGCACGGTGCAAGGGCAGAAGGCACTGCGGTGCGGAAACTGCGACCGCCGAAACGAATCACCTGGTGAATGTCGTTTGCCAGCGACAGCAGCAGGTGCACCGTCTTGTCCGGCTTGTTGCGGCCGCCTGGGGGCCAGCGGACAGGAGGCGCATGGCTCAACTGGTTGCACATGCAGCTGCAGGCACGCGGCGGCGGCAGCCTCGGGCGCAACACCTCAGCTCACACGGCACTCCAGCAAGCCCGCTCACCCCATGCGGGCCCACAAAATGAGCACATGAGAGCGGCGCGCATGGGCACCTGGCCATACCAAGGTGTCATCACTAGGCCACACCAGGTGTCATCAGCTGGCCATACCAGAAATGTCATACCAGCCAGACCAGCGCTCACCCGTGTAGTAGATGGTGATGTCGCAGGCCGCCTCCTCTTCCCTGCCGCGCACCGCCTCCTGCACATCCTCCAGCGCGTCCCGCACCCAGGCCAGCGCCTGCTTCTCCCGCACCACCCAGAAGAAGTAGATGCGCCGCTGCCCACGCTCCTTGCCCTGCGGCAGTTCGATGCGAGGTGCAAGGTGGGGCGGGGAGGCGGCGTGCATCGGCATGAGCACACGTGGCACAGGCGTGATGCAGCGGCAGCAGGCATGACGATCAAGCTGTGCAGGGCGCCCAGCGTCCAGGGCCAGTACAGCAGCAGCCGTGCTGGCTGCAGGCAACACCGGTGCACCAGCAGGCGGGGCAGGCGCATCGCCTCTTGCCTTGAAGCTTTCTTTCTGGCCCTCCAGGAGCGCCAGAGCCTCCTGCTTCAAAATGGACACCATGGGCGTCACGCCGACTCCCGTGGCCGCCAGGATGAGTGTGTCGTAGCGGTCATGGTGCAGGGCGGGCGCGCCAAAGGGGCCCTCCATGAAAATGGTGGGCAGCCTGCAGCCAGCAGCGCAACGAGGTGCGGGGGAGAGAGTTGGTGCTGCTGGCCGGCTGCACGTGCCGGCTGAGGCGGCAGTGCTGACGCTCATGGACGGGCCCGCCTGGCAAGCTCCGGCCACGCACCGGCTTGGGTCCGCAGATGGGTCGGCCTTCTCTGCATCGGGGCCTGCGGCTGCTGCATCTTCCATCACCTCCCTGCGCCGCTTGTCGGTCATCCACCAAGGCACCATCTGCCCTGCCACGCGGCCCTGCAGGGAGCGGACGCAAGCTGTAAGGCAGTCGGTCAGAAAACAAAACCATCAAGAAGGCAGGCAGCATCATTCAGCCGCTCTCAGGTCAGAGCTGCAGGACGTCACGGCATACCATACCACAGCACAGCGCGGCGCACCTGCTCATCGCGCCCCTGCT
The DNA here is from genome assembly GCA_006782975.1 of Chlorella sp. Dachan. Classification (NCBI taxonomy): domain Eukaryota; kingdom Viridiplantae; phylum Chlorophyta; class Trebouxiophyceae; order Chlorellales; family Chlorellaceae; genus Chlorella; species Chlorella sp. Dachan. The sequence goes on along the minus strand of RRZL01000027.1, from coordinate 600,661 downwards.
TGACCAGCTGGTACAGCGAGCGCGTCCAGTCGCCCACCGAGGCAATGTGCAGGGTCATGTGCTCCTCAGCTGCGGCATGAGTTTGCCGGTGAAAGCCATCGGTGAACCGGCGGCAAGCGACTCTTGAGCCACAAAAATAACAGTGGGTCACGCACGCGGATCCTAGAGCCCCTGCCCCGCGCAGAGCCTGGACAGGCCCGGCTCACACCTGGCGAGCTGGAGATGGTGAAGGGGTGCCACTCCAGGTTGCTGATGTTGGGGCACATGATGCGCACGTACTGCCCCGCGCTGCAAATGGGAGTGTGCAGGGGCAGTTGCTGAGGCGGGGTTGGCTGTGCCTCCATGCCCCTTGGCGCTGCTTTGCTCAGGGCTGGCTGGGCCCCCAGCTTGCATCCCCTGTCCACGAGCACCTTTAAAGGCCCCTCACCTGTACTCCATGGGCGCCTTTTCGATGAAGCGCATCTGGCGGCACGAGTTGACCAAGCCTTTCAGCAGGCGCACAATTGGGTACCTGGCAGGAGCAGCGCAAGAAGGATTTGACTGTTCATCTGCCTTCCTGCTGCATGCCCTTGCCAGCAGACCGGCCCGCTAGCCTAACGCCTGTCATCTGCCCCAAACTCTCACCGATACCGGTACGAGATTGGGCGCTGCATGTGCAGCACAACCACCTTGCTGCTGGGACCGTCATGGATCTGTGTTTGGATGGGGGCGGGGCGCCCAAGCAAGGTGCTTAAATCCAGCAGAAGCAGCTTGTGCTGCTGGCACAGCAGCCTTTGAGTGCCGCCCCCGACAGTCCGTTCCAGCCCTGCCCCGTCCAACCACCGGCATTGGCGCAGCTGGCTCACCTCGGCTTTGACCACGCGCGCCATTGCGCCGCGCCGGCTTACAGCATTCCACGCAAAGTTCACAAGGTAAATGGCCAGCGGCAGCGCCACATACAGCTGTGGGAGGCCGGACAGAGGAGCTGGGCAGCATTAGGGTTCCGGCCCTGATGGAACGACAAGGGTTGCGGCCAAACCTGGCGCATGCAGCTTGCTCCCAGCACGCCTCGCATCTTGGCTTGCAGCCGGCCACCAAGCCCGATTCAAGTTCAGGGGGCAGTGCGCTCCTGACCCGCCACTCACATAGACCTTGCCCTTGTGTGCCACCGCCGGGTTGCCAGGCAGGGGGTGCAGGATGAGGCAGACGTAGTACACCACAAATAGGGTCATGTGGCTGGCCCAGAACCAGCGGTAGTCATTCAGCATCCTGCTGAATGTGGCAAACACAGCATGTAGGCGGCAAACATAGCCTGTAGGAGGGGCGACATACGGCGCGCCCTGTGCAGCGAGGCAGCATTGGTGGTTCACATGCTGCATGCTGTACTGCGCCAAGCTGGCACACGCTCACTTGGCCAGGCGCGTGTTGCGGTTCAGCCAGACTTTCGGGTACCGGGTGGCAAACGGCAGCGCCAGCATCAGGATGCAGAGCAGGATGTAGCCTGCAGCACAAGGGATGAGAGGTGGTGCTGCTGACCAAAGCCACCTATCAGCCTCGCGGGTGAGCTCACCCAGGCTGCGCCATTCCAGCGGGGGAGGTTCGCTTGCACCTGCGGCTCTGCGATCCATGCTGCTGCCCCCCCCCCCCCCCCCCCCC
>RRZL01000027.1:586329-599018 GCA_006782975.1 Chlorella sp. Dachan | reverse complement strand
CCCCCCCCCCCTGCATCATGCAGTGCTCACCAGTGATGGCAACCTCCTGTCCAAACAGGCAGCTCAGAGATGGATCCAGGCGCTGGCAGCTGGGGCCTGTGAGACGAGGCGGCCGCACAAGCACCAACTCAGCAGGCCAGCAGGCATGCATGGAGAGACTTGAGAGCACGGCACAGCCTTGTGTGGGTAGCTGCATTGCACAGGCCTTGCTTGCAGTCCGCAGCACATGGCAGCCCACCTGCTTTCACGCTGATCTCAGTCCAGTCCGTGGATCCCTCCTGCAGCAGTCGTGTGCAGCCTGGGTCACAGCGACACCCCACAGCCTGATTGAAGCTGGCGCCCTGCACGGGTGTGCACTGCATGGCATGCACTCTGCTGCAGCCGCCCCGCAAGCGGCTTCAAGGGGTCTCACCACAGTGGCAAAGGCAATCCACCAGCAGATGCTGTGCACGATGCCGGCGAATAGAATGATGCAGCCCAGGGTCTTGTGGACTGCAGTCCAGCGGGAGGCACACGTGTGGGAGCTCAACTGAGGCATTCCTTGGGCAGCGAAGCAAGGGCTCGGGTGCATGCATGCACCCGCAGCCGCGGCCGCAGCCACAGCTGGCGGTGCAGTTTAGCGCCGCGGTAAGCACAGCTGATCCACTCGCGTGGCAGCAGGCGACTGACTTGAGATGTTGGCATCGAAGTTGAAGAGGCGGGTCATGCCAGGGATGCGCCTGCGGCGTGTTGATGGTCGGTTGTTGGGTGGGAATAGCCCTGGCGTAGCAGCAGCAGCATTCGACCATCGTACAAGCCCTTGCGCCCCCCGCACTCGCCGCAGGTTGTCTGTGAGCGTCTTGGTGACGGGCGGCAGCAGGAACACGGAGCAGCCTGCGGCTGTGACGCCGCACAGCTTGGCGATCCACACCTCGGCCGCCCCCGCCTCGTAAATGGAGCTGGGTCGCAGGTAGAAATAAAGTGGGATCACTGCATTGAGGTGAGAATGCGAGGGAGTGGATAGGCAGTGGGGGGCCAGGCTGGGCAGGGTGAAGTCAGGCCACAGCCAACTCAGGATGCAGAGGCAGTAGGAACGCAGCGTGTGGTGCCCTTGTAAGGTCAACTGAAGCGCAGCGGCAGAATGCCGTGCACAGTTCCCGACAGCAGCAGCAGCAGCAGCAGCAGCCAAGTCTGCACCCTACACAGCACAGCACAGCACAGCACAGCACAGCACACCTGCCACGCCTGCAAACAGCAGCCAGAATGAGTAGGAAGGGAACGCGCCGACCAGTGTCCACCACGCCACCGAGGCCGCTTTTGCTACCCGACCCCTGCAATGAGTTGCACGGCGCGGCAAAGTATGCGGGCACGCCCTGCATCATGCACCGGCACATGCATGCCCACGGCTCTAAGCACCGCTGCGGGCACCCAAGCCTTGCTCCGGCTGAGCAAGCACGCAGCCTGGACGCTGCTCCCATGCAGCCTTTGAAGCCTTCCCGCCCTGGCAGCCCAAGCAGCAAGCTCCAGCAGCTGGAGCAGCAGCAACCGCCCACCGCAGCGAGCTCCGGACGGCCCGCTGGCTGTAGATGTTGGAGGTCAAACTCTGGACGCCCGCCAGCTCGCGAAAGGAGGGGTACCGCATGGCAAACTGGAAGAACTCGTCAAAGCTGCAGGCCCACAGGGAAGGTTGGTCACATCGGTGAAAGATACACAACAAATGCGTACAGGCAGGGGTCCGCCAAAGCTGCCGGCGCAGAGCAGAGGGGAGGGTGCCGCCACCAGCTTGCAGTGCTAGCTGCCTGTGCGCAGCGCAGCAGGCGGTCAGCCCAGCAGCCCTTGCAAAGACGGGCCTCGCGTCACACCCAGGGCATGGCCTGCCTGCCGAGCGCCCCGTTGAGCATCAGCCCCCCTTCACAATGGCGCACCTAACGCAGCCGTCGTTGTCCCGATCTGCCAGCGTCACCACGTCTGCCGCCAGCTGTGAGAGCGCCCCCTCTGGCGGCTCCTCCCCCGCCACTACCAGCAGCTCCTGATGCAGGACAGCAAGGCAGGCGGCAAAGCAAGTCGGGGTGTGCAGGCGGGTAGGCGGGCCGCTGAGCTCAGCCAGCAACCTCACATGCCCACGCCGCTGGCATTGGAGCGCTGCGTTGGAGCGCATGCCATAGCTTGCGCACTCCTTGGAGCACCCGGCCTCCCTCGACCGGCCCACCATGCTCCCCTCACCTGCAGCGCGCGCTGCAGGGTGTCTGGCCCCATCTGCCCACTGCCGTCCACAGGCTGGCCCTGCTCCACTAGGTATGAGTTGAACACAAGGCGCAGGCTGGTCTCAACGCCCCCCTTGGCCATCAAGAGGACCAGCCCTGCTGCGGCCGGCGGCGTGGCGCCCTCGCCTGGCACGCGGGAGGGGCGGCAGAGCGCAGCAGAGGGGTGGGCAGAGCGCCGCCAGAGACGCTGGCGCGGGAGCGGGAGACAAGGCCTGCTGCGCAGCATGCACTGCTTGCTGCAAGCAGTGGCGACGCCACCCAGGCTGTATCACAGGTGTGCCTGCTGCAAGCCGGCGCACGCCCATGGGCTCACCTCCGTGCTGCGGGTCGCAGGTGGCAAACAGCTGGCGTGCAAAGGTCGAGTCCTGGACGCCAAGCGCCTGCGGGTTGTGAGGGCACGAGGGGGGCATCAGGAGTCCAGATATGGCTTCCGTCTTGGCAACACGTGACGACCGCGCTGACATGCAAGGCGGCGATGCGCCCCGCCGACCCGCTCAGCGCCCCATCGTGTGGAGCAGCACCTTGCACAGCTGCGGGTACGCCAGTGTGCCATCATCGCCCGCCAGTCCTTGCAGCTCGTTGACCAGGTTTGTGCTCTGCGGCATGGCAGAGGGTGGTGCAGGCAGAGGGGGCACCATGTCGGCGGGAAATCGTGAGGCTGGGGCATGCGCGCAGGCAGCGGCGGCGGCGGTGGACGGACGGGACGGACATGTGTGTGACCGCACCTCGTCCGGGAACTGTTGGCATACTTCTCGAGCCTGCAAGCGCACTGCCGCCGCGAATGCAGCCTGCGGTGACTGCCGCAGGTCGGGCGGGGCGTGGGCCGAAGCAGGTTCGGCCATCGCTGCTCTCAGACTGGTTTGTGGGCGGGGTTCAGCCAACGTCGACGCGTTCTGGGAGGGGCCGATCCCACATGGGGCGGTGAGAAAGCGTCGGGTGTACGTTCCCACCCCATTCCCACCCCTATTTCAGCCTGGGACGCTTGATCTGCGCAAATTTAGACGTGTGTTAGCAGTCTGTCACCACCTGGACACCCCCTGGGCGAGCCAGAGCACCCGAGACGCCATGCGCACCGCCATCTGCCTGCTCCTGCTCGCCCTCGCTGTCGCGCGGGCCGAGATCCCTACCTCGTGAGTCAATTGAGGCACTAGAGCGTGCGGGAAGCCTAGATCAGGGGTGCCGGCGGACATGTGAGGGTGCCACCGCGGTGCCGCCGCCGCCGGGTTGGACGGGCTCCTGAGCCTTGCACGGCCAGCCCACAGCCCCTCCGTGCTGCTAGCAGCACACCTTGCATGTCCACGGGGGCTGGGCTCTGCTGGGCAGGGTGCCGTCAAGCAGGCGCATGCCGCCGCTGGACGAGTGGTCCACGCCTCTTCGCTGAACCCTACCCCTTCTGCCCCCTTGCGCACGCTACCGGGAATCCTGCGACTCGACAGAAACCGTGAGTGCAGCGCCGCGACCCGCCACATGAGCTGTTCGGCGCAACCACTGCCTGCGCGTGTGCATGCCCATCCGCATGTGCTGCGCCCCTGCGGCGGGCAGCACCTCGTGTGTCCCTTCGGCCGCGCCGGCGCCCCTGCACTGGGCCAACGCCACGCGAGCCAGCCTCCCTCCTGCCTGCTGAGTAGTACAAGCTGCCCCTCCTTCACTTGGCGCAGCATGGGGCGCCATGGATGAGGATGCCACCATTGCCTACATCGCCAACAGCGCCCAGGTCATGCTGAGCGAGAGCTACAACTTCACCAACCGGCTGGATGGCCCTGGCTCCCTGAAGGCGGTGGATGCTGGCGAGGTGCGCTGTGGGCGCTGGCTGGATGTCCAAAAAGGGGTGGCCTGGTTGTGAGGCAAGCACCTTGAGGGGCACGAGCTGCTGTCATCAGCTTGTGGCCTTCCACCCCACAACGAGCACCGTCACACGTGTTGCCCCCACCTGCCCCTGCTGCAGCTGGGCAGCCTGACCCTGCTGCCGGGTCCCCCGGGCCTGTCCGTGTCCTACGCACTGCTGGAGATTGGCCCCTGCGCCATGATTGTGAGTCAAATGTATGGGGCGAGTGGCGTGGGCAGACGGCCACAGGGAATGTGATATGCAGCACATAGTCTGAACTGGTGCGAGGACGGCCACTGCGTGCGTCTTCAAACCACGCAGCATCGGCACATGACATAGCGTGCACTGCATGCCGCTCAGCACTTCCGCGGCGCCTTCTCTCAAACGGCACACGCGCCGCCCTCCGTGTGCCTTCCCACAGCTGGCACACACCCACCCCATGGGCAACGAGATTGAGTACACCCTGGTTGGCGACGGCCTCAAGGGTGAGCTGGCTCTCGACGCCTTCACAAGCTCAGCCACAGACATGCGCTGGCTGGAGAGGCCCCGTGGCACTCTGCCGAAATGCTGCTCGCTCTGCGTATAACGGCGTGACGCTCCGGACGGCTCGGCTGCGCACCACCCCTGCTGCAGGCGGCCTGATGGCCCTGGGCAGCTCCAAGATGGAGATCAAGGACATCCCCCCTGGCGAGTGGCAGCACCAGATCAGCAGCCGCACCGCTGTTTACGACTTGGCTGGCCGCCACAGCGTGTTGCGGCCTGCCGGGAGCAGTGGGCAGGGAGGCTAGCCAGCGTCATGCTCAATCTGTGCTTTGGTCTACTCCTGTATGCAGGCACCCTGTCCATCTACCCCCAGGGCCTCAACCACGTCCAGGTCAGTGGTCGCCAGGCAACCATGCCAAGCCTCAGCAGCCTCAGCGGTGGCATCCTGCCGTGCGTCCTCTGACAAGCTCACGCCCTCGGTCCGCTTCCAGCCACCCACCACTGGTTGGTTGGCAACCAACGCTGCTGACCTGCGTGCGTGGACTGGGCACGGCCGCACAAACCTGTGCGCCACTCGCCTCCATGCCTGCAGTATAACACCGGCTGCGACCGCGCCAAGCTGTTCGTCACCTTTGACAAGCCGTACCCGTAAGCCGAGGCTGTTTTGCAAAGGACACCATTGCTCGCCCGCTCAACATGGTGCAGCAGCGCGCACCGGCCTGCACGACTCCCTGCCCGCGATGCACGGCTGGCTTGTGTTGAACCCTGGTCCCCTCCCAACTGCGCCTGGCTGCAGGACTGGCCTGATCACCGTGCCCGCAAACGTGGTGGGCATGCCCGCCTGGATGGCTGCCGCCAGCCTGAACGCTTACGGCGGCAGCTTCACCGCGGCGGACATTGAGAAGATGCAGGCTGAGGTGAGCTACGCCTGCAATATCAACCGGTTGGTGGGTCGCTTGCGCTCGCGCTCAGTAGGCCAGCAGGAAGGTACTTCACACATGCCGCCAGGAAAAAAATGGCAGTGAGCAGGGATGCACCCAAGCTGCTTGTGATCGGATGGTGCATTGTGGATGGCTCCATCCAAGCTGTTCATGCCGCAATATTCCTTCTGCCCTGCAGACCGCAAAGATCGCCCGCAGCGCCGATGCTAGCGGCCTCACGTTTGGCAAGCTGCCTGAGGACGTTTGCAAGTGCTGAGCGGCACATATTCCGGCCCCACCGCCGTCCTGCAACAATGCCCCAGCACTTGAGGCCTCGCGTGGCAGCCAGGCCTTGACCGCCTGCGCCTGTGTTTTAATGTCAAGAGTCAGCTGTGCCACCACAGGTATTTCTGTTGTGCGCCATATGAACCACCTGCCGTCCTCCTGCACCCCTTCGAACTATGACCAACCCATCGCTCCTGCCTCCAGCCCTTCTCTCCGTATGTCTGACCTTTCCTTCGGGCCCACCAGCACACTTGCCAATCCGCCTTGCATGCGTTTGTACATGTGGCATCTCTGCGAAAATGTTGAAAGCTTCCAACTTCATGGGTGTTTCACCCCTCAGGACGCCACAATCGAGGGCGTCGGCCACTGCTCGGCCATCGTGCGAGCGGCCGGCAGGGCACATGCAGCGCTGTGCCGCCCAGCTTGGAGGCCCAGGGTAGCCTCCGCGCCATGGCATGCAGATACAAGAGCCCAACCTTTTGGAATTGAAGCACAGGAGGGCCAGCCGTGGGCTGCAGTGGCGGCTGCCGTGCCGCGCGCCCGCCTGGACGCACTGCCGGCCTTTGTCGTCGGTTCGAACAAAGCTCACGTCAATGCCGATGTGATATACCATGACGAGGCACACTTTGGCCGCTGCCTGCCTCGGCCAGCTAATGGCTTTGCTTATCGCCGCCACCGCTGTGTCGTCCACCCTGCTCGCTAGAGAGGTACGCTGTGCAGGAGCTAGGAACACCTGCGAACGCCGCCTGCAGCCGCCGTCTCGCCCCGCTGCCGCCGCCGCCGCAACTCGACTAACATTTCTGCCTGCCCGCCCTGCCTGCTTCAGGGAGTGTCGGCGCCCACACTGCAAAGCAGCCTGAACTACCTGCTGCTGGGAATAGTATATACAGCGGTGCACGTCCGCAGGAGCGGTTTCCGCTGGAAGTGCCGCTGGTAAGGCCGTTGCTAGCCGCAGCTGCACTGCCATGGCTGTTCCCCGCCCCGCCTGTTCTGCTGTCACGAGCTGTCAGCTGAGCAGTCCCTGTGCTGCTGGCCTGTAGGTGGGCATACGCGGTGCTGGCGCTGCTGGATGTTGAGGCGAATGCCTGCCTGGTGTTGGCCTACCGCTACACCTCCCTGACCAGGTCAGGAGCGGCTGCTGCAACACGTGTGTACTTCAATCAGCGGCAGCGAGCACACCCTCTGGGAAAGGCCTGCCCTCGACTGCTGCCCACGCCCCGCCATGACCCCCCTGCAGCGTCACGCTGCTCGACTCGTTCACCATCCCAATGGCCCTGGTGCTATCAGCTGCCCTGCTGGGCGCCAGCTACCGGCGGGGCCACTATGCGGGCGCAGCAGTGTGCGTGGCGGGCCTCCTGCTGCTGGTGGCCACAGACAGGAGCAGCGGCGGCAGCGGCAGCGGCAGTGACGGCAGCGTCACCAGCAACCCGCTGCTGGGAGACGGCCTGGTGGTGCTGGGTGCGACGCTGTACGCGCTCTGCAACGTGCTGCAGGAGTGGCTGCTGGGTGAGCGAGCTGAGCTGCGCTGTGCTTGTGCTTGTATGCAAGCTGCACCGTGGCTGCTGGTCGTGGCGAGAGCCAGGTTGCTTCCTTAGCGCCGCCCACATGTGCAAGGCGGCGTGGCCAAGCAGGTGCATGCACCACCATTGCCGGCTGTTCACCGCTGCCAACCCACATGCACCTTCTCGCACCAGCGGCCCTTCCTTCATAGCGTGTCACCCTCCTTGCGCAGGCGACGTGCCCGCTGAGGAGCTGCTGGGCATGCTGGGCTGCTTTGGCTGCCTGTGGAGCGCGCTGCAGGGCCTGCCGCTGGAGCTGCCCACGCTGCTGCACGCCTCCTGGGCGCCCGCCGTGCTCCTGCCCTTCCTCGGATTCGGGCTGGCCATGTTCACATTCTACAGCCTGGTGCCGCTGGAGCTGCAGTGGGGAGGGGCGGCGCTGCTCAACATCTCGCTGTTGGCCAGCGACCTGTGGACAGCCCTCGCCCGCAACTTCTTCTTGGGTGAGTTGAAACCGCTGCCGTGTCTTGGCCGCGCCTGGTGTTGAGCGACTGCTGACGAGTGCGTCACCTGCTGTCGCTGTGCCGCCGACCCCGGTCCTGCAGCGGCTGCCTGCTGCTGGCGCTGTGTCTGCCTGCCCTGTGGCTCTGCCTGCTGTGCCTGCTGCAGGGGCATAGCGCTGCACCCACTCAAGTTGCCCCTCGCCTGCCTCCCCGTCCCCTGCCAGGCGGCTTCCCCGGGCATTCGCTGCTCTTCTTCGCTGCGTCCCTGGGCGTGGTAGCCTGCGGCATAGTCATCTTCACCCTGTCTGGCGATGTTGAAGCCCAGCTGGGGGCCGGCAGCGTGCGGGCGGCAGCAGCCAGCAGCAGCGGCCTGCCGGTTGCCTACCACCGTGTGCCTGGCAGCGGTGGGGGACCAGGCGGTCTGGGCCCGACAGGCAAGCACCCGCAGGCAGCGTTGGAAGAGATGCAGAGGCAGCACCAGTACCTGCGGGAGGCGCCGCCGGCCGCTCTGCCCAACCCATTTGCCATCGGGCACGACGGGCCGCTGAGCAGCAGCAGCAGCAGCAGGGCAGCTGGCGGCGGGGGCCCGGCTTTCATGCCGCTGCCTGCGGCGGATGATGCCTGGCCGGCACAGCCGAGAACAGGCGGCCTGAGCAGCGGCGCCGCTTCCCCTCTGTCCATAGAAGTGCCGCCGGGGGCAGCGGCAGCAGCAGCAGCAGCAGCAGCAGCAGCAGCAGGTGCGGCGGCAGCAGCGGACACAGCACCTGGTGAGGGCACGCCCCGCTCTGCGAGGCACGCCTCACTTGACATTGACCGATAGCACCCCTCAGTTGACGTTGACCGATAGCACTTGCCTTTCTGGACTCCTTTCAGCGCGCCATCTGCCCGTTTCGTGATAGCTGCATCGACTGCTTCCAACTGCTGTTACACATGCACGATCATCAGCCGACGGCCCTCCTCTGCAGCACCCAGTCCCTCGCTCGTGTGCCTGTGCGGGCAGTTGTTTACACTCAGTTGTCTCTCACAGGCATGACGACAGCAGTGGTGACAGGGTAGTTAGTGTACACGAGAGTCAGTGCGCGCATTTTAGGTTTTGGCGTTGAGAGGGAGAGACAGGGGGCAGTACGGAGCAGCGTGTGGGGGGACATTCAGGTGGGGGCACAAAGCAGGAACAAGCAAAACTGGGTGGCAATTGATCCATCTGCTCGGCGCATGGCGGCACGGAGCAAGGGAGAACAAGGCTGAGAGTATCGTGCATGCTGCGCGTGTGAAGGCTGGCGTGGCAGCCGCCACGTGCGCCAGTGCAACTAAAATATGGTACAGGGCCAGCCATCGGGTGCGCAACCCAGCAGCGGGCGGGCCAGCACCCAATGCAGCGCTGGCGGCTGCTGCTGCCGGGCCGCGCACCTCAGCGGCACAGCTGCTAACGCCACTCTGATCGGTTATTGGAATGGCTGGCTGGGGAAGCCGCCGGGCATGAAGCCCCCTGGCTGCTGCTGCTGCTGCTGCTGTTGCTGCTGCATTTGCACGAGCATGTGCTGGTGCATGGCCGCCTGCTGCGCCGCTGCGTGCGCTTGATGCGCCTGCTGCTGCTGGTGCGCCGCCGCCGCCTGCATCTGCTGCTGCTGCTGCATTTGCTGCTGCTGGAAGAGGGCCGGCAGCTGGCCGGGGCCGGGCCGCGTGCTCTTGGGCGGGCTGATTGTATGGCCGCTGGGCGTGCGGCGGAAGGCGGCCCCAGGCGACGGCTCCCCAGCAGACATCAGGTGCTCGTCGTCGCTGTGCGCATCGCTGCCCTGCGAGTCGCCCGTGGGCAGTAGCGGCACTGGGAAGGGCAGCTGAATGGCCGCCGCGCTCCCCTGCGCCGCCTGCGCGAGTGGGAGGATGCGAGGCGGTGAAGCCGACGGTGAGCGACGGTGCGACAGAGCGACAGACAGACGGACGGGTGCTGCAGCACCCGTCACTGGCAAGTCTGGTTCACACATTGCACGGCTGCTGCCGAAAATGAGCGGCAGATCACACGCAGGACGCATGCAGCAGCAGAGAGCTGTTGGGAGATGGCCCCCTCGGCGCAGGGCTGAATGCGCGGCTGCACGCCCAACGGCGCACCTGCAGCTCCTGGCGCAGCACTTCCATGAGCACCGCGGTGGGCACGGACGGCGCGTTGCCGTACTCCTTGACCACAAACTGGGCCACGCGCTCCTGCAGGGGAGGGAGGGAAGTAGGGCCGCTTTGAGCCGCACACCAGGGCGCTTTAGGGGCGCCGCGCAGCCCATGCCTGCGCGCTTGAGACCCCATGCAATCATCGGGGCCCGGCGGGAGCGCCGCCCGCCTCACCAGCGCGCGGCGAGCGCCCGCCTCCTCCGCCTTCTTCGCCGCCTGCATCCCCGCGGTGTACAGCTGCGACACCGCGTTGGCGGCGTGCACGAAGGAGCCGTAGAGGTTGCGCTCCGCGTCCCCTGCGTCCGCCTGCTTGCGCTTCTTGCCGCAGCCCCTCTGCGCGCTGCTCATCTTTGTGCTGCGGGGTGGGAGTGTGTCTGAGTAATGGAAGGGACAGTGGGCAGGCCAAACAATTCGCACATCAAGGCAAGCGGGCCGCCGCCCTGCCGCGCCCAGCGGGCCGCATGCGGGGCGGTGGGCTTTTTCGCCAGCCGCTGGCTGCCATGCTGGGACCGCAATGCAGTGGGCAACACCGGAGAGCGTAGAGGCAGGCGCGGTGTTGAGGCGCAGCCGTCAAGCGGGCCTTTGGTGACGGACTGGCCCGCAAAGTGTTGCCCGTTCTGCCCTTTGTGGGTTGGCGGCGCGACCTGTTGACTGCGCCGCCAGCACCACCACGCTGCTACCGCTGGGCGCGCAACGTAGCAGGCACTGCAACAGGGGTCAGGGGATGCTGCACCAGCGCACTCCAGTGCCAGTCACAGCACAGGAACGGCACCGCCTGAAGCGCCACCGTGGGAGGGCGGCGGCCAGCGCCTTGGGGGCGGTGGAGCGGGCTCAGAGAGCATGGCGGTGTGCTACGAATGCCAGCCTACCTACATGTTGAGCGGCCAAGTGCTTGCAGCTTGGCATCCACTCGCACCTGCGTTGCCGATGAGCCCTGCCGGGCCACGATGTGGTCGGCGGGGGCAGGCAGTAACGGCGCATGGCCCACCGCAGTCACTCGAAGCCTGTTCCGGCACATGCATGCATTGTTGTGGGTGGCATTTAACCAGGAAGTGGGCCAAACACGGCTGAAAGCCTCCTCAATTGCCTGCCTGTTCCCGTGTCCTCCGCCCAGAGCCACCCATCGGCCCTGTCGGACTGTTCATCGAGTCGGAGTCGCCATGCAAATCGCCACAGCTGCAGCACGGCCGCTGACGGTCGCTCCAGCGGCCAGCGCCCGCAGGCGCGGCCTCCAGCGCCTGCAAGCCGCGCAGCCCGCCGCTGCTGAGACTGCCGAGGAGGGCAGCAAGCCGTTGCGCGTCTCCATGGTCAGGTACGTGTGGGCGCCCTGGCAGCGGCGCTGCCGCCGGCGCCCCGCCGTTCGCCGCCAGCCTGCCTCACCCTCTGCTCCAACCCACTGTCCCACCGTCGGCGCAGCCTGGGCTGCCCCAAGAACACTGTGGACGGTGAGGTGCTGCTGGGCGACCTGTTCCGCTCCGGCTTTGAGATCACCGACGCGCAGGAGGAGGTGCGCAGGGAGGCGGGCAGGGTGGCGGCCTGGGCTGCGGCGGATGGCGTCTTGCAAACTGTCGCAAGCAGCAGCTGACCTGAGACAGCTGTTGCGCATCTGCGTAAATGTCATGTGCTCATGCCGCAGGCTGATGCCATTGTCATCAACACCTGCGGGTTTGTGGAGGACGCAAAGGACGAGTCAATCGAGGTGCGAGGTTGGTGCTGCTGCTGAGCCTGCTGCCGCTGCGTCTCACGCCACCCCTGCCGCAACAGCCGCCTGCGCTGGAACAACGGCATGGCCTGCTGCTGCAAGCGTCTGGTGACAGCTGCGAGCACGGCCTGCTGTCCCGCAGACGATCATCGAGGCGGCGCGCATGAAGGAGGAGGGGCGCGTGAAAAAGGTGGTGGTCACCGGCTGCCTGGCGCAGCGGTACAGCGAGGAGCTCGCAGAGCAGCTTCCGGAGGCAGACCTGGTCATTGGGTGAGCAGCCAAGTTGTTTGGGCTTGTGCTGGTTCGGCTGTGCCAGATGCGAGCTGGCGCAGCAGCTGCCAGGGTGCGCAGCTGGTCAGTGGGTGAACGGCACAGATGTCGGCTGTGTGCTGCTGCTGTGCAACCATGGCAGGAGCTGCGTAGTGGGCTCTGGAAGTGTGGCGGGGAGCAGGGCTCTCGCAGGGCCACCCGCGTTGTGCCACTTTGATCCTTGACCGGCAACCTGCTGCCTGCAGGTTTGAGAAGTACGGCGGGCTGAGCGGCAGCCTGCGGCAGATCCTGGACGCGCCGCCCGACGTCGACATGGACGAGTACCAGCAGCGCTCCCGCGTGCAGGTGACTAAGGCCGCTGCGGACCCTGATCATCGGTGCTGCTGCTCCGAACTGTCGTGCGGGAGACGATGAGGGCTCAGCACGTCACGCCTGCGCACCTCCTCGGGGAAGGCAGCTTCACGCACTTAGCACGCTCAATCCTGTGCTGTCCACCTTGGCCGACGCGCAGGTGGGCGACGCCACAGTCGCATTCCGGCCCGAGTGGGACCGCCACCGCCTGACGCCGCGGCACACCGCCTATCTGCGCGTGGCGGAGGGCTGCAGCCACGCCTGCACCTTCTGCGCCATCCCTGGCTTCAGGCAAGTGGCGGTTGGCAGGTTGCACTGTGTTGCGCTTGCTGGCGGTACAGCAGCTAGGGGGTGGGCGAGGCAGGCGAGCACCGCACAGCACCGCTCTGCTGCAGCAGCACACCAACCAGCTGCTGCCCTGGTGAGCCCAAGTTGCGGGGCTAAGGTT
>RRZL01000027.1:549725-586323 GCA_006782975.1 Chlorella sp. Dachan | reverse complement strand
GAGCTGCCTGAGCCGCAAGAAGAGGGATGAAGGAACCAAGGAAAGAAATGCGCTGACCCAGCTCAACAGAAACACACAGCAGAACCCAAATGAAGGCAGGTGCTGCCTGCCGCTGCTGAACGCCGCACGCCGCACCCGCATGGCTGCCACCTAGCCATGCGCTACAATCCGTACTGCCAATTATTGGCTGCTGTGCTGCCGCCTCACTCCTCATCGCTGTCCTCGTCGCCCACCGCATACACGTGCTGCGGGTGGGGGCGGGGAAAGGGAGCATGCGGGCTCAGCGCAAGCCAAAGCGCTGCTGGCGGCGGCTCCGCTGCTGCAGCGCACACAGCAGACCAGGCAAAGCGTGCCAACCAAGGCAGCCGCCGAGGGCGAGCCCAAGTGCTTTTCCGGCTGCTGGCCCCCTGCGCACCGTCTTTGTGACGACCACCATGCTCGTCTCGTCGGCGCGCTGGGTGCTGCGGTTGAACTTGTCGTGCATGAACACTGCGGGCAGGGGCGGTTGGGGTGTGAGCACAGCGAGGGCAGAGCAGCAGGGCATGGCTCAAGTCCAGCGGGGCGTGCGGGCAAGCGTGCCAGCTCCCAGCAGTTGTGATCTAACCGAATCACTTGCCATCACTCGCCGTCTTCAGATCACTACACGCCATGTTAAAACACCGGCAAAGCTGGTGCTGCGGCCACACCCAGCCCTCCCCTGCGCGCTCACCCGAGTCCACCACGTGCTCGTCCTTGCGCACCATGTGGTACTTGGTCACCGTGGTCAGGCCGCCGTAGGACACCACCTCCGGCTCCGCAATCTTCACAGACCTGCGGACCGAGTGGGAAGGGCGGGGAGGGGCAGGCATGACGTTGCTGTTTGTGATGTGAGCCTGTAGTGATGGGGGCACCCGCAGCTGCTCCGCTGCTGGCAACAAGCGCCGCCGCAGCCCTGCTGTGCCACAGGGCCCGCATCAGCAGGCAAGCTTCCACCCCCGCCCTCGCCTGAAGTTCCAGAGCACGGTGTAGTTGCCGCAGGAGGCGACGACCCAGCGCTCCTGGCGCCCCTTCTCCGTGATCCACGTGAAGTGGCCCTTCTCCAGGGCAGCGCCCTTGGTCAGCTTCTGGTCCTCTGTTGTTGGGAGCGCAGGGGTGAGGAAAGCACAAGGCACATCTCTTCGTTTTGTGGAAGCAAGAGGGGTGGAGGCAGCACGCGGAGGGAAGCAACGTGCAATGCTGGCAGACCGCAAGAGCAGCAGCGCCACCCTCTCCTGCCCTGCCCTGCCCACCCGTCTTGAGGCGCAGCAGGCGGGGGGCGGGCGCGTTGGAGCCCATGCGGTTCGTGAAGCCGCACAGCTCCTTGCCGCTCTTGGGGTCCCTGCAACGGGAGAGCCAGGGACTTGCGAGTGTTGGGCAGATGGTTTACAGAATACAGCTGCTGAACTGCTGTCCCAAACAGTCGTGCACGCCCCCCAGTGCTCTGCTGCATGCCCGGCCCGGCCCAGGCAGGCGGGCGGGCAGGCGCACTCTCACTTGTAGGTTGTCTTGATGACCATAAGGTAGTTGCGCGTGGTGGCCAGCACCCACTTGCCTGCAGGCCAGGGGGCCGGAGGAGCGGGGCAGGCAAGGTGAGGGGAGAGAGGCGCCTGCCAGGGAAGGCAAGCAGCTCCGCTGCTGTGCGTGCGGCATGCACACTCAGGGCGGGGCAGCCGTCGCAACATGCCAGTGCTCCGCCCGACTCCCACACCACGCAGCAATACAAATTGACCGCGTTGGGAGCGCACCGTCGTACGTGACGTCCACGTTGGTGATGGGCAGGCCCATGCCAGGGATGGACGTCTTGGCCTGCGTCAGCGTCTTCTCGCTGTACAGGCGGACCTGCAGGGGTTTGGAGGTGGTGAGGCGTGATATGGGCGCTCGCTGGCGTCGGCCGCATGCCTGCCCCCAGCGCAGCGCCTGCCACCCAACGTCTGGCCACCAGACGCCCAACTTTTCAGCCGCCATCCCCTGCTGCCCCCTCACCTTGCCGTCGTCGGCGCCAACCACCACATAGCCGTCACCGCTGGTGGCCATGCAGCTGCACAGGGGTGGGGCAGGAGAAGAGACAGCAAGGCAACAGTCAGGCAGGGGAGCAGACACTTGCAACGCAAGCGTCACACCTGCCGGCATGCTGGCCTTGCGGTTTTAACCCTTTTGCAAAGCCCGCACCTGAACTTGGTGCCGCGGGCGTAGTCCTTGCCGCCGGCGTAGTTGACGATCGGGGAGGCGGCCTGCAGGCACAGGGCAGTGATGCCACTGTTGGATCCCCGTTCTTGATCCAACAGGCGCAGCTGGCGCCTGGCCTGGCTGCGGGTCTGCCACAGCGCACCAGGCGGCAGGTAGTACGCCCTGCCAGCGCACCAGGCGGCAGTACACCCTGCCAGCGTGCCAGCGTGCCAGCCCACCTGGCTGACAATGCCGTGCGGGTCGCGCATGTCCCAGCGCGCCAGCCGGTTGGTGTCCAGCCCCAGGAACACGCTGGTGTCGTGCTCCTGCGGGGGGTGTGTGGGGGGGGGCAGCCAGGAGGGCAGGTCAGCCGCCACGTGGCGGGGGGGCGCAGCAAGTGCGGCCGGCGGATGCCAAGGGCACCAGCATGCGGTGGGCCAGGCTCGGTGCTGTTGGCCAAGATCAGCAGTGTTGGCCCCAGCAGACCGCACCCCACGTGCCCACCCATCCACCCACCCGCCCGCCCCCACCTGCGCCGCCTTGTTCTCGGTGGTGATGTCCTTCATGGCCACATCCACGCCGTCCTTCTGGAACTTCCACTCGCTGATCACCTGCCAGTCGGAACAGGGGGGGTGGGAGGTTCCGTGAGGAGGCTGCCGGGTCGGGGGGAGTGCCACGCTGACCACAGGGCACGGCTAGCAGGGCTGCTCAACCCACCAGCTAGCCACAGGCAAATGCCACGCTTGAGAAGCCAGGGCCCACCTTGCCCGTTTCGATATCGGCGTGCCACAGGCTGCTGCCGGCCAGCGGGCTGATCATGTTCATCTTGCGCTCCTGCGGGCGGGCAGGAGCGGCGGTTGCACAGGGCATGGTGAGCGGCCCCACACAAAACGCCGCCTGCTGTACCCTGCACAGCGGCTGCTACTGGCCAGCCGCCCCCAGCCCAACCGTTGCCCAGCTTCGCCACACAACCCCCTGCGCTATGCACCTGGTTCATGAGCAGCGCCTTTGGCGGCGTGAGCGTGGGCGTGAGGGTGGGGGTCCTGCTGCCACCCAGGCCCGCCGCGCCGGGTGGCGGCGTGAGCTTGAAGGACAGGCCGGTGTCCTCCACACCGCCCACCACGTTGCGCATGACGTCGATCTGAGGGGGGTTTGCCAAGGGAGCGTGAGTTTGTTGACGTGTCCTCGTTAGGGTCCTGAGGTGTGCTGCCCCGCCGGCTGTGGTCATCCCCGCCTGCCCAACTGCACAGCCAGCGGGCCACCCAGCAGCCCGCCCCAGCCGTCAACACCTGGTTGTCGCGCAGCAGGTAGGAGCGGTCGGTGGCGCCCAGCACCACGCCGTGGATGGGGCTGCGCTTCTCGCTCACCACCCGGTCCTTGGTGGGCGTGCGCAGCTCCTGCGGGGGTGACGAAGCTTGCGCTTCACAGCTGCCGCCATCCCGTCTGGACGAACAGGGCCACCACTTGCGGTGGCCGCCCGCAAGCCGCACCCCTTGCTGCTGCCTGCGGCAGCCAGGCAGTCCTGCTGCCTGCAGCAGTCCAGCAGTGCTGCTGCTGAAGCAGCCAAGCAACGCTGCTGCCTGCAGCACCCCAGGCCGCACCCACCCACCCACCCACCCGTGGGTCTGGCTTGTCCAAGTCCATGTCCTCCACCCACGCCTGCCGCGACTCGTCGTTCTCCACTCTGTTCAGGTTGGCCGCAAAGTCGCCAAACAGCTTCACCTCCGCCGCCTCTGTCTGCTCCTGGCCAAAGCGGTTCTCAAACGCCGCCTGCGGGGCAGGTGCAGTGATGAGCATGTGGGCGGTGCCCGTGTTATCCTGCCCAGCATGCACCACAAAGCACCGCTGGCAAGCAGCATGCAGCCAAGCCTGCGCAGAGCAATCAGCGCGCAAGCCTGCCTCCCGCTCCTCGGCAACGCGCCTTGTTGTACTTTTGGAGGAAGCGCTCAAAGGCACCGGGCGAGCCAAACTTGAGCGCCCAGATGTCCTCCCCCGCAACAAAGGTCACCTGCCCGGGGGTGGCAGAGCGAGCAGTGTTTGGGTGGCGCCATCGTGTTGCCACCGGGAAGCCAGCGACTGCTGCTGAGCAGCGGCATCCATGGCCAGCAGGCAGGCGAAAGCGGCAGCTGCTCAAGCCAAAGCTCACCCGCAGCTCCTTGGCCTCAAAGGTGAATTGGTCGTCCACCACGGCGTCGATGGGCTCCTGCAGGTTGCGAAACCGCACTGCTGTGTCAGCCAGCAGAGGCAGGTGACGGGCTGCAGCCGCCCGCCGGCAGCGGCTTGGTGCGCAAGCTGCACAGCCAGTCTGCTGAGTTGGTCAGTTGCTGAGCAGGTGCAATGCAACCTCCGCTCTAGATCATGCTGGCAAAACACGCCACGCCAAGCCAACACCACTCAGCTGCCCAGCACCCGCCTGGGCACCGTCCACCTCCAGGTGCCACTCGGGCGCCTTCTTGCTGTCCTCGTGCGCGTCGTACAGCTGCGGCGCCGCGTTGGTGGCCACCTCCTCCCACTTGCCGCCGGCGCGGCCCGCCAGGTACCGGAAGAGCCCGGTGGGCGCCTGCGACAGAGGGAGGGGAGGCGTTGCGTTGGCGGCGGCCGCAAGCGGCGGCGGCGGCGGCGGCGGCACCTGCCGGCCGGCCCAGATGACTGCGGCGGCTGCGATCACTCCCCAGTGACCTCGGCGACCCGGCACGCCAGCCCAAACGCCGGCCCCTGCTGGCCGCTGACCTGCTGAGCCTGGGGCGTGGCGGCTGCGGGCGCAGCCGCGGCGTCGCCCGCTCCCCTGAGCCAGCCCCACATGCTGAATGCTCCCGCGGGCTCAGGCGCTGCGCGCAGAGCCGAGTCTGGTTCGCTCGGACTTGAACAGCGCGACAGACGCCTCGGCGCTGCGTCAGCGGGTGTTGGGGAAGCTGAAGGGAACAAGTGGATCACTCTGCTCAGACTGTTTGTGCATGTGGCCGCCGCTGCCGCCGCTGGGCGGGCCAGCCGCCTCGCGTTCTCGCATCCTCTGGCTCGGCTCTCTGGCTCGGCTCTCTGGTGCAGTACGCATTGCAAGGCACGAAAAATCTACTCCCCTACATTGCGCCAGCCGGCAAGCCTCACTCCCCAAACCCAACCTTCACTCGCCCCGGTCCCCATCCGCCCTCCACCTCAGGGGCAAGTTCCGCAGCAAGCCGTGGCAGGCGGTGCTGGACGAGGCGCGGCACCTGGTGGACAGCGGCGTGGTGGAGCTCAATCTGATCGCAGAGGACACCAACCAGTGAGCTGGACCTGTGCGGATGTGTGCAGATCGTGCGGTCAACCCGGTGGGGCCTGCTGCTGACCACGGCGGCCGCTCAACCGCCGCCCAACCGACCACCGCCGCGCCCCAACTGGTCGCCGCTCTCAACCTGCCTCTGCGTTTGGCCCGAGCACCCGCCGCTACTGATTTGCGCAGGTATGGCATGGACCGGCGGGACGGCAAGGACCTTGCGCAGCTGCTGCGGGAGCTGGCCAAGCTCGAGGGGCTGCGCTGGATCCGCCTGCTTTGTGAGTCTGGGTGGGCGGTGGGTGGGCCGGTGGTGTGGGCAGTGGGTCGGCCGGTGGTGTGGGCGGTGGGTGGGCCAGCGGTGCCGCATGCCCTGGCGAGCAGCTGCGAGACGCGGGGTGGTCTGCTAAAGGCACGGTTCGACCTGACGACAGCAACATGTCTGCCCCCCGAACCGCAGACTGCTACCCCTCGTACTTCAGCGAGGCCCTGGTTGACGAGATTGCCAGCAACCCCAAGGCAAGGGGTGCTTGGGGTGGTGTGCAGCGGGGGAGGGGGGGTCGTGCATTACGGTGGACCAGGCACAAGGTGCCCGTGCGTGATGGAGTAGCCGCACGTTGATGGATGCCGCCCGCCTGCCCTGCACTCCCCTAATAAAAAATGCATTTGCCACCTTCCTTCCCTGTCCCTCAGGTCTGCAAGTATATCGACATCCCGCTGCAGCACATCTGCAACCTCACCCTGCTGGCCATGAACCGGCCGCCGCAGGTGGGCAATGCCTGGCCGCGGCTGCTAGACTGGATGAACAGGCAGGCGTCTGTGGCGTACCTGCTGGTGTGGCCACGTGGTTGTGCTTGGGCGTTGCCGGACACCATGATACAGCGCTGAGCCTCCTCCTTGCCTCCATGCTGCGCCCGTTGTTTGCAGGCGCACACGCTGAAGCTGCTGCACACGCTGCGGGAGCGGATACCCGACCTCGCGCTGCGCACCACCTTCATCTCCGGCTTCCCAGGTGCGTGATTGCCTGCGCATGCCTCGCACATTGCAGCCCAGCTGCCAGCATCCTGTGCCTGCATGCCTTGTGGCCAGTCACATGCTGTGGCGGGCCCCGTGGGCAACGCGCCCGTGTGACGCTGCGGCTCCACCCTTGTATCGCCCCCTATGCACATGCACTTTACAGGCGAGACGGAGGAGCAGCACCGCGAGCTGGTGGAATTTTGCGCCTCGTTCAAGTTTGAGCGCATGGGCTGCTTCCAGTACAGCGCCGAGGACGGCACGCCCGCCGCCGAGCTTCCGGAGCAGGTGAGGCAGGCCTGGTGCAGAGGGCGGGCTGCGGAGGTGCAGAGACTGTGAGGTGGAGGGGCGGAGGCAGCACAGGCCGGCATATGTATGCCCGCTGCCAAGGTGGGAGGAGGCCTGCTGTGAATGGCGGCAGTCTGGTGGGCGAGTGGAGGTGGCCATGGCCGCTGCCCGCGAGGAGAACTGAGGTGTGCATGCATCACTGATGCCACTCTTGCCTGGCCTCGCCATGCCCAAGTGTGCCTGCTGCCCCTGAGCTGCCAGCCCGCTGCTGCTGTCGCCTGCAGATTGAGGATCGGGCGCTCAAACTCCGCTGCGGATGTCGCGCCTGTCCCACTGTGTCACGGCAAGCTGCCCTGCTAATCGCATTGTGACCAACCCTCCCCTGTATGCCTGCAGATTGAGGACGAGGTGCGGGAGGCGAGGCGCGACGAGCTGGTGTCGCTGCAGCAGCGCGTGGGCGAGGAGTGGGCCAAGACGCGGGTGGGGCAGGAGGTGAGCAAATGTTGCTGCCGGTCCCATTTCCTGCCAGCTGTGGGCGCAGCCTGTGCATGCTGAAGCGGGGCTTCACAGAAAGTGGGCCAAGACATGGGTGGGGCAGGAGTTGATGAGCAGCAGCCTGTGTGAGGCCAGCTGGCTGCTGAAGTGACCACACTGAGGACGGCAGCTGCCGAGCTCCGGCGTCACGCACACTGCTCAACCTCTCCTGCAGATTGATGTGCTGGTGGACGGGCACACCGAGGACGGCGAGCTGTACGGGCGCAGCCAGTGGGATGCACCCGACATCGACCCAATCGTCTTCCTGCTGCAGCCGGAGGAGGGCTCGGGTGCGTCTGGGGGGTATTGTGTTGTGCTGCTAGGGGTGGTTGGATGGCTTGCAGGCGGCAGCCCAGCGGCTTCCTGCTGCAGCCGGAGGAGGGCCTGGATGCGTTTCTGCCATGTTGTGTGCTGCTGCTGCGCGCTGCGTGGCGCTGCTGGCGGGTGTGTGGCTGGATGTTGTGATGCTTACTGTGTCGCCCTTAAGCCGCTTCTCTGGATGCCCCGGCCGGTCCAACCCACCGCTGTGCTGCCATTGGTGCCTCGCCAGGACCACACCCCCTGCTCCCTGCGCTCCCACCCGCAGCCATCCCCCCGCTGGAGGTTGGGCAGATGCGGCGCTGCAAGGTGCTGGGCACCTCCATCTTCGACCTGGAGGCCACGCCCGTGGCGTAACTGTGCACCGCTAAACATCAGCAGCCACGGCAGCAGTGAGGCCAGCCCCCCAGGCTGGCCAACAGCATTTGGAATGCTGCCCCGCCGCTGCTGACTACCTTCTGCTCAGCATTTCATTCGCTTCAGCCCAGCTCAAGGGTCTGTAAACCCTGCAGCACTCGGTTTCACATTATCAGGCAATCTGTGTGGGTCACAGCAGGCATCAATCATTAGAGGTGAAAAAGACTGGTATGGTATGCAGACGCATTTGTTCTGCGTGAGAAGGAACACATGGCTCACACGCCGGCGGGCACCCTTAGCTCCAGCACTGCCACACGCCTCCTCAGGGCTGCCACTTCTGTACTCAGCATGTCCAGCTGCCCTTGTAGCGCTGCTACCAGCGCCATGGAGTCAACGGGCTGTCCAATCGATGCTGCTGGCACCCACTGCTGCTGCGGCAGCAGCGGCGGCACCGCCGCCCCGGCTGCGAGCTCCTGCTGCTGCGGCTGCCCTTCGGGCAGGTGGCCGGCCCCAGCCAAGAGCTGAGCATCCTCGTCCGGGTCTGCCAGCAGTGGGCCCAGCGCCACAGGCTGGTGCTCTTCCAGCGCTATCAGGGTTGTTTTGGGGGCCTTGGAGGGCGTGTTGTTATTATACTCCCTGCGATGAGCCAGAGCACCGAGCACACGAGTTGAGGGTGTAAGTCGAGGAGGAGGCCTGCGAAATCTCGACAGCATGTCACCCTTTGGCGGCTAGCTACCAAAGGGCTTGAGAATCTGACAAGGTTCAACCGAATGTGCCTCATGCCTGGCAGGGCCTACTCATCATTAATACAAACGCACTCTTTGTATGCACTCCGAAGAATGTTGTCCAGGCTTCCAGCCGAGGCTCCAGCCCCGCCTTCGTGCCTGGAGGCCAAGTCCTCGCATAGCACCTGCATTCAGATCCAGAACAGCAGCAGGCGCACTCAGGCGTTGCCCTGCTGGCACAGGCAATCGCCGAGAGTGCATTTCAGTCCACCCTTGAGAGCTGCAGCACCTTTTGCTGCCGACCCTGGTTCCCATGCCGCCACAGGTGCGCAAACAGCTTGGCGGCGCCGTTGGAAAGTGCCGAGCTGGGCTTGCTAAAGTAAACCTCGTTGAACGGGTCGGGGTTCAGGCGCTCAGGAAAGCCAGGCCTGCCTGCCCGCGCCGCCAGCAGCTCCAGCCTAAGCAGGCGGTGCGTAGGGGGCCCGTTCACCACAAAGTCGAAGCCGACCCTCCTTTGCCCTGTCACGCTGGTGGCGCACGCCACGTAAAAGTCGGCAGCGGTGGTGCCGCCCTCCTGGCCCAGGTGCAGCGGCTGGAAGAGCTCTCGCGAGCGCAGCCGGTCCAGCAGATCTGCGGCAGAGCATGG
This sequence comes from Chlorella sp. Dachan, assembly GCA_006782975.1. Lineage (NCBI taxonomy): Eukaryota > Viridiplantae > Chlorophyta > Trebouxiophyceae > Chlorellales > Chlorellaceae > Chlorella > Chlorella sp. Dachan. The sequence goes on along the minus strand of RRZL01000027.1, from coordinate 577,007 downwards.
GCGGGCACAGCACACATTGAGGCCAGGGCACAGCGGCCAGAATAACCGTGGGTGCCTTGCTGCCAGCTTTGCTGCCATGCAGTGGGCTCCCATTCCAGCTCCCCCGTAGCGTTGATTCACACCTGCTACATGCTGCTCCGTGAACTTGGCGGCCATCGGGGTGCCATGCTTGTCGCAGACCGTGACGGTCAGCAACGCGGGCACCTCCTGCCCCACCTCCTGCTCCTCATCGGGGCCTCCTGATGGAAGGGGCGCTCGGCTGGCCTCTTCCAGCCTGTCCATCAAGCGGCGCTGCCGCTGCGAGTGCCCATCTTGCTGCTGGTCGGCCGGCCCCGAGGTGCGACTGCCACCGGCGGCAGCGGGCGCAGGTACAGCCGCCTGCCTCCTGCTCTCTGCTCCTGGCTGGCTCGCGCCAGTGGAATCCTCCGCTGCCTCCGCGTTTTGGCCTTTGAGTGTCTGCGAGAAGCAACGCGGCACATGTTGGGTCGGAGAACAGCGCGAACACGCCTTACCCACCTGCACAGCCTGGTATTTCTGGCAACCACCCTATCCACCTGCACAGCGCCTCTGAATAAAGCGCCCAGAGACAAGCTCATGGCCGCTGGCTCGCGATGGTGTTCGCGGGGAGCGGTGGCGTCGCGCAGCAGCTGCCTGCGCTTCAAGAAGGTCGCGGCGGTGTCTGACGGGATGTAAAGCGAGATTGGTGGCGCGGGCTGCGGTAATGGGTCAAGCAGGCGGTGCGCTGTGCCAGCGCGCTGCCGCCATGCCTTGCATCGGCATTGCCGGCCGCTGTGGGTCGTCTGCTTGATGCAGAACGTAAATCCCTCTCTTGCCCAGCAGCAGAATTATCAGTAGGCATGTCTTGTCCATTACGTTCCAGGTTTTAGTGCATGCCACGGGCGCTGACGCTGTGCCCATGGTGCTTGCAGTGCCGCCGCTCTGCCCACCGCGTCGCGTGGTTGTTCCGTTTACAGAATTCACATGAAAAATCAAAACTCAGTGACTGGAGGATGGGGAAAGTACATGCCTGAAGGGACGCAATGGCCCGGCGTCTAGCAGGGTGCTGATGGAACAGGGAGGGTGTGGGCGCATGCCCAACAAGGCAGGGACCGGAATGGAGGGGGGATCGGTGACGTCATGCATCTGGAGGTAATGGCGTGTCGCTTGCCAACGCCGCATACGGTCATGCGCGCTCGCCGCGGATGCGCCGTGCCAGCTGCATGTCCTTTTGCATGATGGTCACGCGCTTGGCATGGATGGCGCACAGGTTGCAGTCCTCGAACAGGCCCACCAGATAGGCCTCGGCCGCCTCCTGCAGCGCGCGCACCGCGGAGCTCTGGAAGCGCAGGTCCGCCTGAAGAGGGACGAGGTTGGGGACGGTGGGGAGGAGTGTCTGAGCGGCGATCTTTTGACAGTTCCAGTTGGGTAAGAGAACTGGCCGGACCAAACTCCCGCCGCTCTTGCCGCAGTTCCGTCCCACCAACCTTGACGTCACCAGCGATCTGGCGCACAAGCCGCTGGAAGGGCATTTTGCGGATCAGCAGAGACGTGGAGGCTTGGTACTGCAGGGTGAGGGGAGAGGCGGCAGGGTAGAGTGCTGTTTTAGTGGAGGAGCTGGGAGGAGCACGACAGAGCCTCCTTTGCCGCCGGTACCGGTGAAGCACGGCCAGCGACCATGGCTGCATGGCATGCCCCACAGCCACAGGCAGACACATGCCTTGCGGATCTCGCGCAGCGCCAGCGCGCCGGGCCGGTAGCGGTGCGGCTTCCTCACGCCGCCGACAATGGGCGCGTTCTTGCGAGCGGTGATTGGGCGAGGGAGCATGCGGGCCTCGGGCTTGCCGACGTTCTTGCGGGCGGTCGCCTTGATGCGCGCCATGGCTGCGGCAAAGGTTGTTTGGGGTCTGTGAAGGCTGGGTTGTGTGGAGAAGTGATTTAAGAAGTGGGTGAAATGCGCCGGGGTGGCGCACTTATAGGGTGCCCGTGCAGCCACCAGTGGGCATCGATGGGCATCGATGGGTAGCTATGGCCAGCCATGGCCAGCCATGGTTGGCACGTGCAGCTCAGCATGGTCGCCGGATCCGCGTACATCGCTGTCCGGGCGTTAATATGAGCCAGCCTGCAGCAGCAGATGGATCCAGCAGCTGGATGTCAGGCTGCCCGTGAACAGCGTGGCGGCAGCGGCAGGCAGGCGGCGGCGCTGAGCGGCTGTGCTGCCTGCTGCCCTCTGGTCACGCATCGCGGCATCGCCTGCAACTGCTGCGGCGCCTTCATCTGATAGATCGGAGCTGTCGCAGCTGGCAGAAATGCACTGGCGCAGCTTTCTGGGCGGCTCGGCAGCGACTCTGCTTGCAATGGCGGGCTTGAGCCGCGATCAGCCGCTGGCCGCCTTCAACTGGTGTGCAGCAGAAAGCACGCGTAATCGAGGGCTACGGGTGAGGGCTGCCGCTGCTGCTGCTGCCGCCGCCACCGCCACTGCCGCTGCCGTTGCGTGCTGCTGCGCAGCATGCCTTCCTACTTTTGCAACCTGCATTGCCGCGCTCTCCTCACATGCCCAGGTAGTGATCACGGGCAGCAGCCGAGAGCTTGGGTTCAGCCTGGCGCGGCAGTTTGTGTCGCTGGGAGACGCGGTTGTGATCAGCGGCCGCACGCCGGCCACTCTGGAAGCAGCCACAGCAGCGCTTCGGGCCGAGTTCCCTGGCTGCCGCGTGCTGGGCGTGCAAGCAGACGCCTCGAAAGCAGCGGATGTGCAGCGCCTCGCAGACGCGGCAGCGGCCGAGCTGGGTGGCATAGTGAGCTGGTGGCGGATTGTGCCTGCCCGGCTCCCGTCAAATGCCATTTGCAGCATGAGCGTGTCGATGCGCTGGGCTGCTGGGCGCACTCACGCGGATGGACAGTGTGCCACAAACACTTTACAATGACTCGAAATCCCTGCCCGCAGGACGTGTGGGTTTGCAACGCGGGGCAGTCGCAGCAGGTGAAGCGGCCGCTGGCGGAGACGGCGCCGGCGGAGCTGCAGAGCATTGTGGACACAAACTTGACGGGTGAGAATGCAGGAGCGGGGAAGCTGGGTGGGCAAGGCGCCAGGAATTTTCAACATGCGCTGATGCCGCGCCCGTGCACAACCTGCACGCATGCAACAGGCTAACTTCGGTTCGTGCCGCCTCGCCGGCTGCGCCCTCGCTTGCTTGCCTCAGGCGCGCTGCTGGGTGCACGGGCGGCCATAGCGTGCATGCAGCGGCAGGAGAGCGGCGGCAAGGTCTTCTTTGTTGACGGCAATGGCAGGTGGGCCGCTTGGTTGTTGGGTGGCCGTGAGAGCGGACAGGCTGCCATGCTGTTGTCGCCTGCATTGTGTTGCCGTGCAGCTGCCGTTGCACTGGGCCCTGCCTCCCATTCGAAGCTGACATTGCTCAATGGCATTGCTCAATGACATTGCTCAATTTTATGACATAACTTCGCCCCTCGCAGCTGGGGCAACCCCACTCCCGGCAACGCAGCCTACGGAGCCACCAAGCGCGCGCTGCCGCAGCTCAAAGACTCTCTCGCTGCCGAGCTGGCGGCAGCAGCTGGCTCCAGCTCAGGCGGCAGGGTGGGAGTGCACATGGTGTCGCCAGGCATGGTGGCTACAGAGTTGCTGTTCCGATATGCCGACACACCGCGCAAAGGTGACGAGCGGCTGTGCTGATGCGCTGTCCATGCATGGAATGGGGTTGGGGTCGCCAATCTGCCGCAGCGTGTTGACGTGCAAAGGCATGGAAGTAAAGCCTGGCGGCTTGCACACCGCTTCCTTCCCGTGCAGCCCGCAACATCAACATCATTGCTGAAGGACCCGATGAGGTGGCGGCCTGGCTGGTGCCGCGCATGCGGTGGGTGACCGCAGCTGCAATGCTAGCGGCAGCGCTGCCGCCCGAATACGCTGCTGCTCCTGTGTGCATGCCGCCCTGCTTGGGCAGGCGGCAGGCATGGGGTGCGCGCCTTGTTCTACTGCAAGGGGTGAGACTGCGTAGCGCTGCAACAGGCCACCTGGACCTGGACATGGCTGGAGGGGTTACCCATGCAATTTCCTGCCGCACCTCCCTCAACCGCTGCAGAGGTGTCGAAGGCAATGGGCGCTACCTCCGCTACCTGACCGTCCCTGAGGTTCTGCGGCGGTATGCCACAGCGTCGCAGCGCAAGGGCCGCTTCATCCCGGAAGGGTAGACATGTCAACCCAAAGACAGGATCGACTGGAACGGGGGGTCGATCATGTGCTGTGCAGCAGAGCTGCGGCTGGTGCAGCGGATGCACGCCTGATGGCGCTGGAATCTGAGGGCCTACACGCACGTTGCCTGGTGTACACCCGTGTAACTGACATGGTTGCTAACTATAAGAACACCAGATAAGGTCCTCAATGAGGGTCGAAGGGTGCAGGCGGCAAGGGCGCCCGCTCAGCGGCAGCGCGCATGCCTCGGCCTCGCCCCTCCTGCCCCACCTTGCTTGCATACTTGCAGAACGCACCATGGCAGCGCTGAGCAGCGCCCTGCAGCGCCTGCAGAGCCTGGTGGACGGCCGGGCCTTCGAGTCCGTAGCTTCCACCCTCTCCTCCTTCGATCCCCACCTGGAAGCTGCAGCCCACCTCGTTGACCTCAGCCGGTCTGCTGCAGAGGCTGGCGGCAGCGGCGGCAATGGCCTGCGAGCTGGCTTCCAGAGGTTTGGCGCCGACCGGCCGTAGCCCACATGCCTGCCAACGGTGCCTAGCCCCTGTCAACCTGCATCCCGTCACATTGCGCCGCAGGAGCCTCACCAGGCTGGCGCAGTCTCTGGCTGCCTTGAACGCACCTCTGCAAGCCGCTATTGCCGCCGGCAGCCACGCATCTGTTGCGCAGCTCAAGGCAGCCTACTGTGTGCTCACTTCTGGCGCCACCCTCTTCCGGCTCTTGGAGCTGGGGCCGGCCGTGGGCGCACAGCTTGGATCAGCCGCCTGCATCGTTTTCGGCAGCGGCCGGTGTTTGCTGGATGCGGCGCGCAGCACACCTGCTGTGCGCGGCGTGCTGCAAGGTGGCTTGGGCAGCGCAGGCGCCGCCTTGGAAGCTGTCACACAGATGCAAGCGGTTGCTGAGCTGGAGGCCACGCTGCGTCCACAAGCGGCTGTCTATGCCCAAGCATTCGCCCCTGAGCCTGTGCTGCCATGGCTGACGGCGCTCACAGAGTTCTTCCTGTCGCTTGGAGACAGCCCGGCAGGTGAGCTCCCTGACGGAATCCTTCTCGCCCACCTGCCTGCATGGCTGAGCTCGGAAGCAGCACGGTGATTTCAAACAGTCAAACAGGGCTCGTAAAGTCACAACTATGCAGGGTCTGTCGACGCCAATACCTGCCATGCCTACTGCAACACAGTGCTGCTCTTCACACGAGAGAGCTTGGGCAGCCCTATACTAGCACCAATGCAGCCGGAGGTATCAGTGCAGCAGCGCATCGTTGCTCTGCTGCTGCGCTGCCTGCGCACCGCTGCGCACGGCCCGACAGCTGCTCCACATGACTCCACTTCACCAGCCGAGCAGGCCAGCAACAGCGTCGAGTTTGCAAACCAGGCGGCGATGGCCCTGTGCAGGCAAACACTGCAGGCAGGTCTGCAGCGGCATTTTAGCGCCAGCCGTGAGGATGCCGCGTATGCCTTGCATGCGGCGACACAGCTGCTGGCTCAGTCCATGCTGCTGGCTGGCGGTCGCATGGGTAGGGCAGCAGCACGACTCAGGGTGGCACCAGCCGGCCCCCTGGTGGCGGCAGCCGCGCAGCCAGGGCAGCCGCAGCCTGCAGCACATCGGGTGACTTGCCTGGTGCTGGATGCGCTGCAGCTTTACGAGCGCCTGCTGGCTGGTCTGCCCACGAGCAGCCGTGCGGGATACATGGCAGCTCTTGGCGTGCTGCCTCTGGTTGCAGCAGCCGCACAGGAGCTTGTGCCCCCGGCGGCACACAGCATTCTCACCTCTCCAGCGGATGCTGGCCCGTCACAGGCTGTGCTCATCCGTTTGCAGTCAGCCATCGCGCCCCAGGCTCTAGCAGTTCCCGTGCTGCGGTGGGCTGCCAGCGGGCTTCACATCGCCAGCGCAGACGAGCTGATGCAATGCTGCACCGCAGCAGAGGCGGCCATCAGCATACTTGCTGTGACGATGCAGCTAGCCAGCGAGTGCCAGCAGGCGGAGGCGCAGGAGGCGAATGCGCCTGCGGGTGCTGAGCTGGCAGCCACTCGCCTGGAGCTGCTCCAGGGCGCCCAGCTGACCTCCCAGAGCTGCATGGGGCTATGGGCCACAGCTATTGCCTGCATGACGGAGATTTGTGAGCAGCCCAGCCTGAGGCGCCGTGCACAGAGCAGCAGCACGCAGCAGGCCCAGCTGCAGCTGCACTCCCAGGCCTGCCGGCTGGTGCACTGGGTGTGCAGCGGCCCCGGCAGCCCACTGGAGCGAGCTCCCAGTTGGGGGGAGCAGGCGACGTGGACCGCCTTGCTTGAGTTTCTGGCATCCACGTGGCTTGCCACAAAGGACTCGGCTAGTGAGCAGCACACGCATGCTACAGAGGAAGGCCCTGACGTGCACTCTGCCCGGTGAGCAAGCTGTGGTCACCGCTGCGTGCATTTCTGCCGTGCTGGGCACGGCACCCGCTTTGCGCTGATCCCCCTGGCAGCATGCCGCTGCTGCAGGCTGAAGCAGGCTGCGCGCTGTGCTGCCCTGCTGGAGGCAGCCAGTGTGCTGCTGCAGTGGGGGGCCGAGTTCGAGGGTCTGACACCGTGGTCCCAGCTGGCGTTAGTGGAGGCAGCCGCCGCCGTTGGTGCCACAGTCGTAGGCTTGCCTGTGTGGCGCTCTGCGACAGCCGTGCTGAGGACCGCCTGCCAGGTTAGGTTGAGTTGTTTGTGTGCTGCACCACTATGCTTACCGCTTGGTTGCAGCCCTTTGTGGCGGCGCCTGTTGAGCACTCAGGCGTGCCACTTCTAGACAGAACATCACATTTTGAGCTGCATCTGTCCCAAACAGGAGTTTCCCGCTGGAGGGGTGGAGCCATACAAGATGCTCAGAGCGGCACTGCGGACGCTGCACTGGGGCCTCAGCGTGCCCGTCAATGCTGAGCTGGCCACCAGCGGTGTGCTGGGCGAGCTCCTGGCTGCCGCCCGCACCGCCGTGAGCCGGGTAGATGCAGCCAAGGTGAGGCCGCCACCGCACTTCGCACGGCTTTGTTTCACAGGTACCAAGTTGCACACGCGTCGATTATGTGCACACCCCAGCTTCTGCCTATGTTTCTGGTCACCTGCAGGCTCAGGCCATTGCGACTGCGGCGCTCGGCTCGGTGGCTCTGCTGGCTGAGGCAGCACATTACATTCCCGCCGCACTGCGTGGCCTCAGCCCGGCAGATTCTGACGGCATTGCCCACTTGTTACGCTTGGCTAATGAAGCACGCTGTCCAGTGGTCCCACCTGCACAGCAGCTGGCACAGCTGCAGGCAGTGCTGCCTCCTGCCTTGCGCTTGGCAGCCAACATCACAGCCTTTCTGCGGCAGCCGGAGCAGCAGGCCGAGCAGCAGCTAGGGCTGGCGCAGGCTGCCGCCACCCGCTCCTGCGCCTACCTGCGCTGCGCCAACGTGGGCGCCGAGGGCGGTCCAGACGCAGGGCAGGGTCTGGGCAGCATGCGGTGCAGGTGAGGGGCCATAGCATGACATTGTCGGCTGGGCTGGTGGAGCGGGCAGGGTGTGAGCAGGCTGCTGTGCAATTCGGCGTTCCGAAACGGCCACCTGCGTCTCCCTCCCACCACCTGCAGCGCCTGCCGTGCGGTGTGGTACTGCGGCACCGCCTGCTCCCACGCTGACTGGCGGGAGGGCGGCCACCGGCGCGTGTGCAAGGCACTGGGTGCCGAACGGCAGCGGCAGAAGCAGGAGTGGGCGGCGGCGCGGGCAGAGGGGCAGCAGCAGGCGGGGGAGTAGCACCAACAGCCTGTGTGAGATCGGAAGCAGCCATCCAAGCAAGGCTGCAGCAGCGGCAGCGGTGTGCAGGGAGCCCCCGGTATGCGGCTCAGTGTGTACCAGGCATTTGTACATTTGTATAGACCAGCAACAGCCATCCTGCGGACGCTTTGTGTTACAGCTGCAGGGTACGCGTGAGAGCAGTGTTTTCATGAGCGATGTGAGGCGCCTGGCAGCAGGCTGGGGCCAAAGAACATAGCAAAGAAGACCAGGGGTAGAAATGTGTTCTGACTAGAGGCTACAAGGGAGGAAGACAACGTGGTAAGGCTGCAGGGAAAGCAAGCGGACAGTGCACAGCATGAAGGCAGGCGCGGGGGCTCGTTCACGCGAAAAATCGAACGGCGTGGCACGCCGGCAGCCTGGGCCAGGCGGCTGCTGAGGCAACAGCATCGGACTGGGAGATAGCACAGGAAAAAACATGCAGGGGAGACGCCTCACTGTAGGAGCGAGGGCCAGCTGCTCAGGGCGCTTTCCACACGAGGCTGGGGAGGTCGGGTTGAGAGTGCAATTAAAAGTGCGCATGGCTGTTGCTAAGCGTCCCTCGCTGCCGGCCCAGCGCTAAGAGTTCCTCACTGCCGGCCCAGCTCGTTGTGCTCGTCAATGTCGTCAGCGTCCCAGGGGTAACACACCCAGGCATCGCCCTCCACCTCCTGTGTGAGCGGCGGGCGTGCACGGCGGCATGATTCAGGCAAGCAGGCAAACGGCTTGCACAGTGCTCACGCAGAGGGGTGCAACACAGTGGCACACGCACGGCCCTGCTACTCTCACACGCCGCTCGGAGGGCAAGTCGCGAGCAGCACGTGGCACAGCATGCCCAGCGCACCCAGCGCACCTGCCCCACAATCTGCGGCACGCCCTCCGGCAGCTGCGCCAGCTTCTCCCGCTGCTTGTTGTGGATCACAAAGCATCCCAGCCGCGCCGGCTGCGTCGGGGGCGCCCCTGCGCAACGATTGTGTGAGAGGGGGGCCCGCGAGTGAGGCAGGGGTGGAAGGTGCTGGGGCAGGAACCGCAGCGCCCAATCATGCACAGCCGGCAACTGCATCTCAACTCCAGCATCACAGCAGCGCCAGCTCCTGCACAGCCAAGAATGGATCGCAGCAGTCCAGGGCTTCCGCACAGCAAGCCAAGGGCTCCCGTATAGCCCAGCAAAGAAACACAGCAATGCCTGCTGACCTGCCGCCGCCAGCGCCGCCTCCTCTGCCGCAATGTCCGCCAGCAGCTCGCGGGCAGCGTAGGCCAGCGTCTGCCGGCTGTCGTCCACCTGCGCAAGGCGAGGTGCAGGGTGTTCGCAGATGCATCACCCAGTATTGAGCGCATGCGCCAGCCAGCCAGCGATCAGCCCGACACAACCGTGCACACTGCATGCCCGACTCAACCACCGAGCTGTGCACACATGATCATGGCAAGTGTGCTGCGCAGTGCTGCGCCTCGCCCACAGCAGCGGCATCTTGCTCGCTGGCTGTGCGCCCGCCATGCAACCGCAACATCCAATGCACAGCACAACTGCACAGCGCAGCGTGCCAGCACCCACCTCATCCACAATCAGCAGCGTCTTGCCCGCCAGCTGCGCGCTGCCAGCCTCGAGCCACTGCGTGCGCTTCACGCCGCTCTCCCGCGGCTTGCCGTCCATCTCGTCATCGTACAGTTCCAGCCCGATGACCTGTGATTTGTTGATGAACCGGCACCGAGTTGAATACAACAATAGGGACCAGCAGCACACGCGCGGCTTGCCACCCCATCTCTGCATCGGCAGCCTCTCCGCAACCGCAGGGCGTGCCTGCAGAGCGCTGCGCATGGCGTGTACATGCACACACGCTTGCCGCGCTGCAGCGCACCTTGAGGGCCGCGCAGCCGCCCTGCTTGGAGCTGGAGCGCAGCACCGAGCGCAGGATGCGGGCGGGGATGAGGCCTCCTGCGCCACACAGGCGGCAGCGGGGAGGCAGGGTGAGAAGTAGCCATGCACATGCAGAGAAAAGCTAGCTGGCGCTTGTTGAGCAAGACGGTTGAGCGGCGCGACAGCCGAGCAGCGGGCGGCCAGGCACATACGCGGCAGGCGCTGCCGACCGGCGCGCACCGCCAGAGATGGCGATCAGGTAGTCTGGCGTCGCAAAGCCGGCGGCCTGCAGCTTGGGCAGCGCACCGCAAATGGTCCGATGGATGGTGTCGTAGCTGCAGGTTCGAGATGCGCAGAGGGGATGGGAGAGTGAGGGCGGCAAGCGGCGGCTTGCAAGCGGCAGCGGCAGCGCTCGTGGCGGATGGAGTCGCGTGCGCGTCCCTCAGCACCACCAGCATTGACGCATCATGATGCAGCCAAGTCTGGCCTGAAGTGTGTCCGCTTGGGGGCGGGCGCCGGCTCCTGTTCGAGCACGGCGGCGCTGGCGCCCAGCAGGATATCGGGCTGCACAGCCGCAGCAGCAGGCTCCACCAGGAGACCCATGGCCTTCAGAGGGCAGCACGAGACTGGTGGCGGCGCAGGAGCCGAGGGCGCCCAGCAGGCGTCTGCCGACGCTGGCTATGCAGGGGAGCAGCTGAGGCGCAGGAAAGGACCCCGCAGGGCGCGCTCAGGGCCCTTGGCATGTGCATGCATCGGCGCCCTCGGCAGCGGGCGCTGCACACGGGCCGTCGCTCGCAGCCTGGCGACGGCAGGGTTGCTGCTGCGGCTAGTAGGCATGCAACCCCATGGTCCTTGCTTCCAATCAGGTCGCTCAAGCTTCAGGAGCTTCCAGGCCCGCTGTGCTTTCTAGTGTCAGCCACCAGGCGTCAGGCAGGGCGCCGGCGGGGCGCCGACCACATGTGCTCAGTTTGGTGTTACATGGACAGCTGCGAAGCAAACGGCAAGCTGCATTGGAAAAAACAAAATGGCTCATGTTACCAGCCTTAAAAGTGGCACAAAGCGTAGCTGATGGAAGGGCAGCGTGGCCGACAAAACTTCTTCCCGTTGGGCACAGCGGCGTGCCGCTTGCGCACTGCCCAGTGCGCGTGCAGTGGAAAAACAAAGCGGGATCCATGCAAATGTTGAATTCGAATTTATCCTGCCCAACAAGATGCAGGTGCGTGTTCGGCAGGAGGTTTTTCAAGTGCAGCGCGAGGAGAGTGGGCAGTGAAGTGGTAACAGAGCAGATGAAAAAATTGCATGCACCAATTGAGTGTGGATTTGTAAAAAGACTGTCGAGGAGGGGGTCACCCATTGCTGTGCCAGGCACCAAGATACGAAAGGAAGTGGGGAAGGCATGCGGCTAAGTGCAAGATAGCAAGGTAAGTTGGACAAGATGGGTCCCAATGGGCTGGGAGAAACCCAAGGCAACCATGAAGGTGGATGTTTGTAAATATTTTGGCAGAGATGCATTTGGCGTGGCTAGCTGTCGTTCAGACAAAAGGCCAGGCGGAGCGAGCGAGCGAGCTAGTTACCGTGCCTCGCCCATTGGCACGTAACTCGGCTTGCGCCCTGGGGGACATCGAATCAGTTCCCGCCAGCAAGCTCCGGTTGGGTCTGTTGGCAGGCCGCCAGGTCAGCCTCGCAAGTGGAGAGGTGCAACTTGGCTTCCTCCAGCTGCGCGGCCAGCGGGTCGCTGTACTGGTGGCACGTCACCAGCTGGTTGCTCACATCGGCAGTGTCGCCTGCGGCAGGAGGGTGGGCGGGCGAGCAGCACGTGGGCGAGCGCATTCTGCCAGATTTATCCAGGGCGTGCGGGTGATGGTGCGCACCAGCTGCTACATGCTACATGCCGGATGCAGGCTGCAGGCTGCGGCTGCCCTTGGCACCTGCACCAAGGCTGCCACACACCCATCCCCAGCAGACTCACGGATGGCTTTGCTCAGCTCCCCCCGGCAGCTGGTCAGCTCCTCAGCGGTGGCAGCCTTTTCAGAGTTGGCCTGGGCAATGGTCTCCCGCAGCCCAGACTCAATCTCAGCCGCCTCCTGGGCCTCGGCAACCAGCTGACTGACCTGCTGCGTGCAAGTCTCTGCGCAGGAGTGGTACATGTGTGTGCAGGGCAGGTCAGCGCAGCGCAGCGGCAGGAAGGTTGATAGCACTGCGGACGTGGCGGCTTTCCACCCAACACAAGGCTGACAGTGCCGGGGTGCCTGCGCACGCACGCGCCCCACCAGTGCGCCGCCGGCATGCCCACATGCTCGCACGCCTAGCAGGCCCCTTGCTCACCGCTGGCGTCCTTGGCAGCGTCCCGCTCCTCGACAGCCTTGTCGGCCATCGCCTGGGCAGCGACGGTTGCCCTGTTGGCTGCCGTCAGGCTGGCCTGCAGCTTCAAAGTCTGGGCAAGAGCATCCTGCAGCTGCAGCATCAGGCTCTCTCGGACACCGTCAATCTCGGCTGCGGCCTGTGCCAGCTGCGTCTTGCACGCCGTCAGGCTGGCGGGNCGGCGGTCAGAGCTTGTCTTGTGTGCAGTCGGGGCTTGTCTTGCCTTGTGTGTGCAGGATGGTTCGGTCAACATGTGGACGCTTGCATTGAGCAGCGGCTAGCCCAGCATCCGCCACACCTGACTTGCTGCACCATCGTGGCCTTCTGAGCGTTGCAGGTTTTGACCTGAGTTGCCAGTGCAGTGGCGTTGGCCTGCGATTTAGCGCGAGCTGCCCGTGCCGATGCAAGCTGCTGTGCGCATGTCCCGCTGGCCGCCGGCGTTTGCGGGACTGCTGCGGCGCCAGTCGCCCCCTTCGCTGGAGCGCTGACTAACAGCCTGACGGTCGTCCTGGCGGCGCCTGCGCGTCATACAGGGTGCGGAGGGGGCTGTGCTCGCCGTTGGTAAAGCGTCGCTCATGTCGCGAGCTCTCTGCCCAAGCGGCCGCACGCCCCATACCTTCACGCAACCGCGCCCTGGTCTCACCAGTAGCGAAGAGGGACAGCAGCACGGCGGCGGCAGTGGCCAAGCAGGCGAGTTGCTGACGGCCCATTTCGAGGGGTGCTTGGACGTGTTATTGAAGCAGCGGAGACAGGTAGGAAAGGGGGAAGGAGGTGGATGGGAACTGGAAGACAGTGGCGCGGGAGGTGCGGTGGCCAGTTGATAATGCCGGACCAGCCGCCGCCGCATCAGGACACTGATGCCGCTACATGAGCGCGCCGCCATGGCTGCCAGTCATGGCTGTGGATGACGGCCCATGGGCATGCAAGCGGTGTGTACCACCCACAGGGCGATGTGGAAGCGCGAGTGGGTGATAGAACAGATGTGCACAAGCATTTGGCGCCGGCGCCGGCTGCTGCCGTGGGATGCTGTGGATACTGTAGGCTGACGCCCAGTGTCGCGTTGCACAGCCGCAGCAGCAGGCTCCACCAGGAGTCCCATGGCCTTCAGAGGGCAGCACGAGACGGGTGGCGGCGCGGGATTCGAGGGCGCCCAGCAGGCGTCTGCTGACTGCTGGCGATGCAGGGGAGCAGCTGAGGCGCAGGAAAGGGCCCCGGGCCGGCAGGGCGCGCTCACGGCCCTTGGCATGTGCATGCCATCTGCCCGGCGCCCGCAGCAGCGCGCGCGGGCTGCCATTTCAGACCGACAGCCACGGCAGGGCCTGCCCCTGGTGGCGATGCCACGGCCCCTTGCTTCCAGTCAGGAAAGTCACCTTTGTAGGCAGATTGCAGGCCTGCTGTGCTCTTGATGGCAGCCGCCACACCCAGGCCAAGCAGGGCGCCGGTAGGGCGGCAACCACATGTGCGAGGCGACTTGATGTTACATGGACAGCTGCAAAGCAAAGCGCCAGCTGGGTTGCTTGCTCCTGTTTTTCTAAGCATTGAAGAGAGAGCGAAATGGCTTGAGCTCCCAGTCCTAAAAAAGTGGCACAAACCGCACTGATGAAAAGGCAGCGTGGCCAACAAGCAGCACAGCCGGTTGAGCACAGGGGCGTTCCGCTTGCGCCACGGCCAGCAGTGTGCAGCAGCGGTGCCAAGGCAACAGCTGGATTTGGGGCAAATGTTTAGGAGACGGCGTCGGCCTGCAACAGGACGCAGGCCCGTGCTCGGCAGGAGGTTGTTCAGTGGTCGGACGCAGGCGGCAACAAGTGCGGCGCGAGAAGAGTGGGGGTGAGAAGTGTTAAGCAGAGCAGATGAAAAAAAAGGTGCATGCCCGATGTGTTTGTGTAAGGAATGTCAGGGGGATCACCCATTGCTGTGCCAGGGCAGCACGATAAGAAAGGAAGTGGGGAAGGCATGCGGCTAAGTGCAAGATAGCAAGGTAAGTTGGACAAGATGGGTCCCAATGGGCTGGGAGAAACCCAAGTCAACCATGAAGGTGGATGTTTGTAAATATTTTGGCAGAGATGCATTTGGCGTGGCTAGCTGTCGTTCAGACAAAAGGCCAGGCGGAGCGAGCGAGCGAGCTAGTTACCGTGCCTCGCCCATTGGCACGTAACTCGGCTTGCGCCCTGGGGGACATCGAATCAGTTCCCGCCAGCAAGCTCCGGTTGGGTCTGTCGGCAGGCCGCCAGGTCAGCCTCGCAAGTGGAGAGGTGCAACTTGGCTTCCTCCAGCTGCGCGGCCAGCGGGTCGCTGTACTGGTGGCACGTCACCAGCTGGTTGCTCACATCGGCAGTGTCGCCTGCGGCAGGCAGGCGCGCAAGGAGCAGGTGAGAGCGCGCAACTTGTCAGCTGGGCGCCCGGGCAGATGAGCGCTCACCAGCTGTCGCGCGCAGGCGGCTGCGGCTGTGGCTGCCCTGAGCAGATGCACCAAGGCTGCCACCCACCCATCCCCAGCAGACTCACGGATGGCTTTGCTCAGCTCCCCCCGGCAGCTGGTCAGCTCCTCAGCGGTGGCAGCCTTCTCGGAGTTGGCCTGGGCAATGGTCTCCCGCAGCCCAGACTCAATCTCAGCCGCCTCCTGGGCCTCCGCAACCAGCTGGCTGACCCGCTGCCGCCACGTCGCTGCAGCAGGGGTGTACATGCGTATGCAGCGCAGGTCTGTGCAGCGCGCCGGCAGGAGGGCTGGCATGCAGCGGCGTGCAGGCGCAGCGTGCCAGTCGAGTCACCTGGGCGATGAGCTGCAATGCACGCACAGCAGCGCACGGGGTGCCCCCCCGCGGCGTCCCTGCCGCATGCTTACATGCTCGCACGCCTAACAGGCCCCTTGCTCACCGCTGGCGTCCTTGGCAGCGTCCCGCTCCTCGACAGCCTTGTCTGCCATCGCCTGGGCAGCGACGGTTGCCTTGTTGGCTGCCGCAAGGTCGGCCTGCAGCTTCAAATTCTGGGCAAGAGCATCCTGCAGCTGCAGCATCAGGCTCTCTCGGACATCGTCAATCTCGGCTGTGGCCTGTGCCAGCTGCGTCTTGCACGCCGTCAGGCTGGCGGGGGTGGCTGTTGCGGCTGCAGGTGTGGCTGCTGCAGCTATTGCGGCCGTCTTCGTGCTGCATCCGGGGACAGGTGCAGGCGTGGGCAAGCTGCTCAGACCCAGCATTATCAGCAGTACAGCAAGGGCTGCATGCGGCAAGCAGGGCAACATGCAAACTTTGTGGCATTGTGGCAGTGCCCTGTTGTCGCACCTCGCACGCGTGGAGGCAGTCTTAGTGCTGCAGTGAGAGTGGGTGGGCATGGGGCGGAAACAACAGTAAAACCGGGTTCGTCATGCAGCGCAGTGGGATGGGTCACATACGGCAATGACCATTTGCATGAACAGCCCGTCGCACCTGACTTGCTGCGCCTTCACCATGGCCTTCTGAGCGTTGCAGGTGCTGAGCTGAGTGGCCAGTGCGGTGGCGTTGGCCTGCGATTTAGCGAGTGCTGCCTGTGCCGCTGCAAGCTGCTGCACGCAGGTCGGCGGGACTGCGGTGCTAGCAGCCACCTTCGCTGGGGGGCTCGCTAGCTGCCTGACGGTCGCCCTGGCGGCGCCTGCGCGCGGTACAGCGTGCGGAAGCCCAGTTATCGCTGCTGTGTAAGAGACTGGCCGTGTGCACACCTCACACCAAGCGGCCGCTCCACACTCAAGCAACTGCTTCCTGGCCCTCACCAGTAGCGAAGAGGGACAGCAGCACGGCCGCCGCTGCGGCCAGACGCAGTTCCCGACCGCCCATTTTCGACAGGGCGCGCTGTTGCTTTCAAGCAGCGGAACAGGTACAGTAGATGGACGATGGTCGGGAAACAGCGGGGCGCGGCGGAGGAGCGACGGTGCCAAATTATAATGTCCTGTCGGCAAGCGGCAGCGCCCACGACGCGCCCGCATGATGCGGCAGCAGTGCGGCAGCTGAGAGCAGAGGAGCTTTGGGTTTGCCAGCTGGAGTGAAAGAGCAACAGTACAGGCCACCCAAACGGTATTGAGTGCGGATCAAGGCTTGAATGTGCAGTACAATGTTGTTCCGGGCGCTGCAGCCTCCACCTGCCGGTACACGCTTGAGCGTGCCGCCCACTGGCACTGCGCCTGCCAGCCGTGGCTGCGGGCTGAATGCCCATGGACGTGCGCAAGGCGTGCAGCATTCATAGGGCGACGTGCTATAGCACGAGGTAGTAGAACAGATGCGCAAAGCGCCTCCTGAGCGCCTGGCGGCGCCGGCGGGCTGCTGTGGACGCTGTGGGCTGAGGTCATGTTTGTCGCAAGCCCTCGTGTCAGCCGCGTTATTTGCTGATCATTCATTGGGCTTTGGCAGTTGTTTCACGGCACTCTCACCCCCGCCGAGCCCTCGTCTTGCGACCCAGCTCTCAACTCGCGCGCGCCCTTGCCGCTATGCAGACCTGCGCCTCCAGCCGCTGCTTCGCGCCGCAGGCCGCTCGTACGGCCGGTCGCCACCAGCGCCGCTCAGTGGCAGCGCGGGCCGACGGCGCGGCGGCGCTGGGCAGCAGCGGCGATGACAACTGCCTTCTGCCCGAGAGCTGGGGGTCCCCCGAGGAGCCGCCCAGCCAGAGCAAGCGCGACACCATGAACCTGCTGCTGGCAGCCACCGTGGCCCTGCCCGTGGCAGGCATGGCGGGGCCGTATGCTGCCTCCTTCATGCCCGCGAGGTGCGCCGCCGCCGCCGCTCGCTGAGGCCGCCGCTCACCTCACCGCCGTGTGACACTTGGACAACGCACTTGCTGCCCTCCATACTCGACCCGTTTCATTGTAATTGACCGTTCCCTGCAGCTCTGGAGGCTCCGGCGGCCCGCAGGCGGCCACAGACCGGCTGGGCAATGACGTGCGGGCGAGCGCCTGGCTGGCGGAGCACCCCCCAGGCGACCGCTCCCTGGTGCAGGGCCTGAAGGTGAGGCAGCTGCATCAGCTGGCTGCCCTGCATGGCAGCACCCTTCATGTCCTGTTGCAGTCGGGCTTGCGAGAAGGCTGGGCAGGCGACCGAACCGTCCGTCTGCACCACCCCCGATGGTGCGGTCCTCAGCTGCAGCCGCTGGCTGAGCTGCTCCCCGCCTGCCACCCTGCACATCTGCTCACTCGCAGCTGCCGCTCCCTGGCCAATGCTTGCACAGGGAGATGCCACCTACCTGGTTGTGACCGAGAACCACGAGATTGAGCGCTTTGCCATCAACAGCGTGTGCACCCACCTGGGCTGCGTCGTGCCGTGGAACGCGGTGAGTTCGTTGGGGCAGGGTGCATAGGCCCCTACAAGAGGTACCGCTGCTGGATGCCGTAAACGACGCCCTCCCCGCATGCATGGTGCTCAGGGGCTGACCAAGCACAGCCAAGCTGGCCAGCCTGCCCTGACAGCCTTCCGCCCCGCCCCCCGCGGTGCCGCAGGCCGAGAACAAGTTCATGTGCCCCTGCCACGGCTCGCAGTACGATGCCCAGGGTGAGACGCGTGGGTGCCTGCTGGGGGCAAGCGGGGCACTTGGGGCATGCGTGACGTGAGCTCAGGAGAGGCGGCCGGCATTGCCAGCTTATGAGTACGAGCATCACAGGTGTGAACTCAACACGTTCACCTCGCTCGCCCTGCCCTCACGCCCCCATCCCCATCCCCCCCTGCAGGCAAGAAGCTGCGCGGCCCCGCACCCCTCAGCCTGGCCCTGGCCCACACCTCTGTGAGCGACAGCGACGTCGTCCAGCTCAGCCCCTGGACCGAAACCGACTTCCGCGACGGCCAGCCCGCCTGGTGGGCGTAGTGAAACAGAGCATGCGCTGCTCCATCCTGCCGTTTCGCCAGATGAGGGGCTCTCAGTGAGCAGCGCCGCGTGACGTTGTCCTGCAGCAGCGCTGCCCGCTGTACCACTGGCGCTGGGGCGTGCACTCTGTCTGGCTGATCAAGCACTGCCTGGATGCATAAATAAATAAATAACTGATGCGTCCGCACCAGGACAGCTGGCATTTTGTGGACCCCTTTTCGTCACCCATCCTTTTCCCGCCATTGCCCACACACCGTGCATCAACCCACGCTCACCCTAGCTGCCCGCCATTTTGTGTGAACTTTATGATTCATTCTATTGCATGGAGCGGGTGAGGCTCGCACCCAGCTTGCGTGCACAACGCCAGTATCTTGCCTCTCGCCGCCTCCCGTCATGAATTGGCCGATTTGATCCTATGAACCACTGTATCTTCAACTGCTGTTTGGCATCTGTAACACAGTGCTTACAAGATGGCATCTACCTAGCAAGGAGTTGGAAGCACAGTGCTGGATTGCAGCACACAGCGCAAGGGTGGCAGCGGCGGGCCTCAAACCAGCAGCCCACCGGCAGCCCGCAACGAGCGGCTGCCATGGGCTGCCCGGCGGTCACGGACAGGCGCCCCAGGTGTGTTGGACGCGCGGGGGTACCGCGTTAGCCAGGCGGCCAGTTCATCTGGCGCCCTCCAATGATGTGCAGGTGCAGGTGATACACGCTCTGGCAGCCGTTGGGCCCGTCGTTCACCACCACTCGGTAGCCCTGGCTCAGCCCCTCCTGCTTCGCCACCTGCGAATCAACAAGCTCAAAAACCGGCGTCAGTAACAGACAAAGTTGATGCTGTGCGGGGGCACGAGCGGCCGCCGGCAGGCGCCACGACGGCGAGGTGTGCCGCTGCACACCTGCCGGGCGCTGCGTGCTCCTCGCGCAGTGGCCGCCCACCCGCAGCGCCTACAGCTGCTCTACAGCGGTTAACCTGGCGTTTGAAGCACGCCAAGACCTGCCATTCCAAGCGCGGCCTGCTCACCTGTGCGGCCACGTACAAGAGGTGGCCCAGCAGCGGCTTGTGCTCCTCCTTGGCCTTGGCCAGCTGCGTCAGCCCGTTGCGCACCTTGGGGATCACCTGCGGGTTGGGCAGCCAACACACCAGAGAGCAGGGCGGTCGGTCGTTGCCGCAGCAGCGTGAGCTCAGCGGTCCTGTGCCACAGCGCACACCGCCTGTGCCGCATGAAAGCGGCCCAGGCGCCAGCAGAAGCCGGCTGGGGGGCCCCACACTGCGCCTGCAGGCGGCCCGCCAACCCACCAGGAAGTGCACGGGGCCCTGGGGGTTTATGTCCCGGAACGCCAGCGCCTGCTCATCCTCATAGATGACCTGCGGCCAAGTGCACATGGCGCAACAGACTGATGAGCAGCAGGGGTGACCAGACTGGTGAGCAGCAGGGCGAGGGCAGGCACCTGATGCGCGGCAGGCTCGCGGGCTGCGCACGTGCCCATCCCCCTGGCACCCAGTCCCCACCTGAGCCGGGATCTCCTTGGAGATGATCTTGTCAAAAATGGTGGGGGCGCCGCTGTCCGCCTGGGCGGCGCTGCAACAGAGCAGGGCGGGGCCGAGGTCGGCGGCAGCTGAGCAGCGGCGGCGGCGGCGGCGGCAGCTGGGTCACCCGCCATCGGCGGCATCGCAGCCTGGATCGCACCCTGATCGCTGCGTAGATCGCACTCCGACAGCCTGCTCGGGCGCAGTGGCAGCCGCGGCGGCAACCCAGTTCCGCCCCGCGCACTCACGCAGCCTGCGCCCGCTCCACTTCGCTGGCCATGGTCCTGACTGCCAGTTGCCTGCCGTGGGCAGTCACCCGACTGCACAGGTGGGAGCAGCGGAGCCTTGCAGGTCCGCTTGCCGCCGCTGCCGCTCTGCTGCAACCGGAGAGCAGCTTGATGCTTTGCAGCATCGCTGCGATGGCCGCCTCGATCGACGGGTGCGGCAATTGGGCGGTCGGGGCCAAGAGCGCAGCAGGGTCAGCAGAGCGCCTTGTTATGCAGCCTGCAGGCTTCGGAGGGCACGCCATGCTGCACTTCGTTATCGGGTCATCGCTGCGCACGTGACCAGCGTGCATGAGGGCGGAATGCGCCATCGCAGCGGCAGGGCGCTGCTCGGCGGGAGCCTGGGCGCCGTCCCAGCCGCCCCGCAAGCGCTGGAAGGTTGCAACATGCAGCCTTGAGCGCAGGCAGCTGGGCAACAGCGACCTGCACGTCCCCACGCTCTGCTTTGGTGCGCCGCCGCACCCGGCGCCGCCGCGTACGCTTGGCTTGCTGTCGCCTTCAGCTTGCACACAGGGGCCACACCAGTTCCCCCCTTTGCCAACTCATCGACTTCCTCAGGCACCATGCTGTTTGGGGAGAGCACGCCACCGGATGTGGCAGAGCGGCTGCTGAGCCAGGGAGCCGAGGCCGGTGCCACGTTCTTTGACACAGCTGAGATGTACCCCGTCCCTCAGGCCGCCGAAACGCAGGTGTGGGGCTGCGCCTGCCAGTTGGCTGCCTTTAACCAGATCGAATGCAAAGCCGGCACTTGCGGCCGCCAGGGGCCCGCTGCTCGGGGCACCTGTTGCACCTGTCGCAGCTGTTGCTGCCTGTCGCACTGCACGTCTGCTTGGCTGCCGCTGCACAGCGCTGTCATGCCACTCATTCTACCTGCCACAGGGCCGGTCGGAGGAAATTCTAGGCGCCTGGGTCAGGAGGCAGCCGCAGCCACGAGATGCCTTCACGATAGCCACTAAAGTGGCGGGACCCGGCGGCATGGCCTGGCTGCGTGGCGGGCCGACCGCCCTGGACGCGGCCAACATAGCGGCGGCGTTAGATGGCAGCTTGCAGCGGCTGGGGGTCGACTGCATAGACCTACTGCAGCTGCACTGGCCTGACAGGCGCGCTCGCTGGGGCCTTCTGAGCTGATGGCCAGCGGTGGAAGCAGAGCAGTGCCGCTGAACACCCGCAAGCAAGCGCACCTCACATGCCCAGCCCGCGCTGTGCTCCAGCCCCGCTCAGTGAGCTTTCTTTGTTACTCAGGCTGTGCTGTTCCATGCTGGCTTCCTCCATAATATGGACCATATGCAGATACGTGCCCATGTTTGGTGACCTGGACTACGATCCGGCCATGGCGTATGCGGCAGCCAGCTTTGAGGAGCAGCTGGAAGCGCTGGGGCGGGCGGTTGAGGCCGGCAAGGTGGGTTTGCTGCTGCTGGTGGAGGGAGCGCTTGTGCGCTGCAGCCTGCTCGCCTAAAGCGCAAGGGCGGGCGGTCGAGGCCGGCAAGGCAAGTCGAGCTGCAGCAGCGCAAGCAGCCTGCCGCTGGGAGCCTGCCTTGCGGCGCAGTGCCCTGCCGGACAGGTTTCCGAAAGGTTGGCCGTGTCCGCTGCCTGCAGGTGCGGCACGTGGGGCTGAGCAACGAGACGCCCTACGGGCTCATGCGCTTCTGCCACCTGGGTGAGCGTGCTGCCTGCTGCCGCAGCTTGCTGCCGACTGCATGTCGTTGTACTGCCGCATGGCACGCGCAAGGCTCCATGCCGGTTGACCGTGTGCCCTCCCCTCTCTGTTGCATGCAGCCGCCGCCCGGCCGGAGCTGCCTGCCATCGTGTCGCTGCAAAACGCGTACAGCCTGCTGTGCCGCACCTTTGACGCGGGGCTGGCCGAGTGCTGCCATGCTGAGCGCGTGTCCCTGCTGGCCTACTCGCCACTGGCCATGGTGAGGCTGTGCGGGGGCGGTGCTGGTTTGTTGGCCTCACAAGTGCCAGGAAGTGTGGTAGCAGGAGAGCGGCAGCTCCTCACAGGGTGACCGAGTTTTTTGTTGGCCCCCTTGGCACTGCTTTTCTCCGCTGCAGGGCCTGCTTAGCGGCAAGTACTTGGCACCCGGCGGCGGCCCGCCCGAGGCCAGGTGAGCGCAGGGGCTGTGTGCTGCCCATCCTCACATGCCGCGGAAGCCTGGCCTTGCTGCACTGTGTGTGCTTGCCACGGGCAGATGGGAGCCACAGTGGCCCGACTCGCCCAAGCCCACACATGCTCGCCCGCAGGCTCATCCCTAGCCCATACATGCTGGCTCGCAGGCTGAACAAGTACCGGGGACGGTACGCCGAGGCGGAGTCGCGGTACGCACCCAAGCCCAACATGCGGGAAGCAGGTGAGGGCACAGCTGGCCTGCCGCTGCGCCCCTTGCTGCCGCTGCACCCCTGCTGCCGCTGCACCCCCTGCTGCCGTTGCACCCCCTGCTGCCGTTGCTACCGCCTCCCATCCAGCCCACTCCATCCTGCCCCTCACTGCCCCTCATTCGTCTGCCCCACCCGTGCAACACAGTCGCGGCCTACTGCCAACTAGCAGCCGAGTGGGGCCTGTCTCCAGCCTCCCTGGCGCTGCGCTTTGTGCTGGGCCACCCCTTGGTCGCCAGCGCTGTGATCGGGGCCACCAGCAGCCAGCAGCTAGACGAGCTGATAGCGGCGGCACGGGCGCCACCCCTGGAGCCGCAGCTGCTGGAGGCAATTGATGTGATACACTGCCGCTACCCCAACCCAGCGCCATGATACAGTTGTATGCGACGGGCATGCGGTGCCCAAGCATGCCTTGCGCGTCGTGGTTGCCCCCTGCTGCCTTGGCACTGCAATTCTTTTGCAATTGAGACTGCCCCCAAATTCACAAGTAGGTGCTGCATCGCCAACCGGCTTTACACGCTGTGCAAATCGAATGTGCTACAACAAGACGGCTGGCGATTGCAACACACCGACACAAACAAATGCGCATGCACGGCAGCACACGCACAGTGCTTCTTATGTGGGCATGCTGCCGAATTACTACCAGCATCACAGGCTGAGCACGCTGACCTCCAGGTTGCCGCCGCCAAGGTCAGCAGCGGCCGCTGCCATCACTTCCTGCGCATGCTCCCTCTCTGTCTTGCTGCCACAAGTCAAGTGCACGTGCACCTGGCGCAGCCCCGCATGCTGCGCTGCCCAGCGCACGATGCCAGCTGCCTCGCTCAACTCGCTTGCGCCTACATCCAGTACAAAGAGGCGCTGCAGCTGGGTTGCTGCCTCCAGGGTCGGCAGGCTGCGGTGCAGCATCCGGACGGGCAGCCCCAGCAGGCGCAACGTGCCCAACCACAGCGCCGGCGAGTCGTCGCCAACTGGCAGGTCGGCAGGCTCCTGCCTCTCCTCCTGCTGGCCCCAAGGCGACTGGGCGCTGTCATGCCACACAAAGCGCCGCAAGGCGCGCAGGGAGGTGAGGCTGGCTGGCGGAGCAGGCATGCCCAGCATGCCCTGGAGCTCCAAAGCTGTGAGGCCCGCCAGGGAGGCCAGTGCGGCGGCTGCCACGGGCCCGCACTGCTCCTCACGGCTCATGCCCAGAAGAGAATGGCCGTGCCAGTCTGTGACAGACAGCGCCTCCAGCTGTGAGAGCTGCCCCAGGCAGGCCGGCAGTGGGAAGCAGCCGCACAGCTGCAGGCACCGCAGGCTGCTCAGGTGCAGGAGGGTGGAGTACTGGCTGGCGTCCCAAACAGAGCATTGGTCCAGTGTGAGGTGGCGCAGCTCACTCAGGGCCGCCACCTGCGGGAGTTGGGGTTTGGTGGGCAGCGACATTCAAGGCGAGTGCACGCAGCAGTTTTGCAGTTGGCAATCTGATGTGCAGAACAAGCGCGGCACACCCAGTGCAGGCGCATTCCCCACTGACGGCGCTGATGGCGCTCCACGCCCCGCCCCTGACCTGGGGAGGCACTGGCCGGTCAAAGAGGTTGTGCAGGGACAGGCGCGTCAGCGAGGCTGAGAAGCTGGCGTCTGGGTGGACGGCTGACACCTCACCAGCCAGGCTCAGGCTGCGCAGGCTCTGCAGGTGAGCCAAGCGTGCTGAGAAGGCAGTGGAGCGTGCGCTGATGCGGCACTCCTCAAGCTCAGGGCTTCCGCCCAATCTCCAATTTCAAGGCGGAGAATGCCGGCCTGCCAGTCCAGTGTCTGCAGGCCGGTGCAGCAGGCCAGCGCCGCCACCGTGGCGTGCTCGCCTGCACTGCGGCTGTCTGCGTCCTTGAATGGCAGGGGTGCCACCACCTGCAGCTGCTGCACGTGCGGAGCTGCCCGCTGCTGCAGCCAGGCGCAGAAGCCGCGGTATCGATCGATTGGGTGCGGCGCGCCCGGGTCAGAGGACGGGGGTATCTCCAGGTGCAGCTGGCTCAGCAGGGAGGGGCTGTGCACCAGCCGGCAGAAGCGCTTGGATGCGATGGGCAGCGCAGCGTGCCTGGCAGGTGTGGTAAGGGTGGGTGAGTGCCTGTGGCGTGAGCAATATGCATCCAGGAGGGGAGCACCGACGGAAGGGCAAGGTGAAGCCAGCTACAAGGCGGCAAGGGCGGCGGCGGCGGCGGCGGCGGCGGTTGCAGTGTCGCCCTCCTTGGAGGGCTGGGGCAGCTGGGAGAGAGCAGGGCACAGCTCACCGCTCCTGGAGGGGCAGGCGTGACAGCACTTCCACCCACAGCTCATCGGGCAGCGAGGCGGAGGTGGGTGCCCCCTCTGCTGCCGCACGAGGGTCCTGGGAGCTGGTGCCAGGCATGGTGGGAGTGTTGGCCAAGCCCTGGATGTACAGAGAGAGTGGGGCAAGAGCGCCTGGCGGCCGCGCATGGGAGATGGCCGGCGCGCAGCTGCCTGGCCCATGAAGTTTGTGTGCTATGCCTTTTGCACATATCTATCCCAAAAAACGGGTGGGTCAACACAACAAGCAAGCGGTGTTTGGCGCCGGTGTGCTGCGTCGCCTCCTGCCGCTCATTCTGAAGCCACCCAAGCCCCGCCACTTTCAGGAGCATGCCAAGCATTGCAAGCACAGCTGCAGCCCTGATGCACGACATCCCGGAGCGGCCTATGCCCTCAATTAGGGTGGACCTCCAGCAACGTCGCAGCGCTGCGTCGCCAGCCGGGCGGAGCCGCGGCCGCCCGCCGCGCACTGCCAGGCGATCGGGGCCGCGATCGCCGAGCACAGCAGACTCCTGGTATTTGCGAGCACCATCTGCAGCCCCTAGCGGCGCAGCTGGAGCGCCGCTTGGCGCTATGGCCAACCCCTTCGACAGCGCGCAGCGCGAGGGGCGCGAACGGACGGTTAAATGGTGTCTGTGGGAATGCCTTGCGAAGCACTACCCCGAGAATGGAGCGCGCGTCGCCGACCTGCAGAGAGACGAGCGGCTGCTGGAGCTGCGCCCCAAGATGCGCGCCGCCAAGAACCTGAACGGCCAGGCACGGCGGGGCTGTGTCGAGCTTGCCCGCGCTTGCCTCTTGCCGCCGCCAGGCCGCCGCACTCCTGCCGCCGACACGCCGCCGCCTGCACTGCTCGCCCCCGCTGCATCACCTGCCTTCCTTTGTCCGACACCTGCAGATCACGGGGGAGCTGGGCAGCGACAAGGGCGTGCACTTCATCAAGGACTTCAATGGCCAGCCCGGCTACTGGGGAGTGCGGCTAGGCGCAGCATCGGCAGCGGAGCAGCCAGCGGCGGGAGAGCGGCCGGCGGGAGGCGGCGCAGCAGAGGCAGCGCAGCTGGATGCAGGCTGTGAGGCAGCACCGCTGCCGCAGGACCCCCAGCAGCAGCAGGCGGACCAGCGCCAGGAGCAGCACCCAGGTGCCCCACCCAAACAGGCGGCCCAGGGCCACAGGGCTGCCATGCCCAGCCCGCCGGTGCCAGGCAACGATTCAGAGGCGGCTCCCTGGGCGGGCGCCACCTGCCAGTACCTGACCGACCGGCTTTGGAAGAAAGGCGTGGCGGTGTGGTGGCCTGTGGAGCAGCAGTACTTCAACGGCAAGATCATAGGTGGGTCAGCTTGCCACCCTTCCTGGGCCGCCGTTGCATTGGTGTGCACCTTGCTCGCATTGTAGCCGCACTGCCTGCTGAGGCTGCGAGCTCAGAACGGGGCTGCTGCCGCCACCTTGTGCCTCAACCGCTGCCCCCCTCTTGCTGCGCAGAGACGCTGTCTGAGGAGGGCGCCGACCTACTGCTGCTGCACGTGCTGTACGACGACCAGACAGGTGCGTAAAGTGCTGCGCATCGCATGCTGCTGCCGCCGCTGCTGCCTGTGTGCGCCCTCCTCTAGCCCTCCTTCAGCCTGCACCCTGCACGTCCGCAAGCCGTTACTGAGCATGTGTGCACTGCCGCTGTTCCTTTTGCAGATGAGTGGATGCGGCCCACGCGGTTCAAGGTGTCGGGCGGCAAGGACCACACGGTGGGTGCGCCCACACCTGCCTGCCTGCCTGCGCTGGGAGCTGCCGCGACTGTCTGCACCCTGGTGCTGCCACGTCCGCCGCATCTTGCAGGTTGGCACAGGTTGCCACTGGCTGCAGCCAGCCTCGAGGACCAATCCTCCGATGCCGCTTCAGCGCATGACGGGTGCTACCGCGTCCGTTTGCCTGTCCATTATCATCGCAGGTGGTGGTCATCACAGAGAACGAGGTGTACATCCGAGACGAGGCCAGCGGGCGGCTGGTGCCAGACCCCAACCAGGGCGTCGACCCAGCAGCCCTGGGCGGCCCAGAGGCAGCTGGCGCGAGCGCTGCCGCGGAAGCCGCGTTGGGCACGCCTGTGGCAGCAGGGCAGCAGCAGGCCGCGCAGCAGCAGGCGGCCCCGCCGCAGCAGACCCAGCAGCAGGCGCAGCAGCAGGAGCCCGTCAAGTCGGCCACCTCTCGCAGCTCGGAGGGGCGCAGTGGGCGCAAGCCGCACGCAGCGCGCGCCCCGGGGGACATCCCTAGCAAGGGCAGCTGGTGGCAAAAGGCGGTGGTTGATGAGGCGCGGGCCCTGGAGATTCAGAAGCAGCGCAGCTCGGCGTCTGAGGAGCACCCTCAATCGCCGGCAGCAGCAGCTGGCGGGGCGCAGCAGGCGCAGCAGGAGAGCCAGCGGCAGGAGGGTCAGCAGCAGCAGCAGGCCCAGCAGGAGAGTCAGCGGCAGCAGCAGGCGCGGGCGCAGGCGGGCAGCGTGCAGGCGGAGCAGCCGCCTGCTGCGCAGCAGGGTCAGCAGGAGCGCAAGCGGAAGCTGCCAGCAGAGGAGGCAGCCGCAGAGAGGCCGCAGCACGGCAGGCCGCAGCAGGCGCAGCAGGTGCAGCGGGCCCGGCAGCAGCCTGGGCAGCGGCCGCACGAGCAGGCGCCTGCTGAGAAGCGGCAGCGGCGGGAGAGCAGCGCTGGGGAGCAGGCGCCGCAGCCGCGCAGGCAGGCGCAGAGAGGCGAGAAGCCGGCCATCCCCCAAAGCTCATCCCCGGTGGCCGCCAAGTTGTTCACCATTCCCAAGCGGGCGCAGACAGAGCAG
>RRZL01000027.1:527434-547793 GCA_006782975.1 Chlorella sp. Dachan | reverse complement strand
TCCCTGCAGCCCGTGCCCGACACGCTGCTGGACACGTTTGTGCCCTTGCAGGGCTTGCAGGCTCCAGCTGCCGACCGCTGTTTCTCCCTTCCCTGCAGCCCGTGCCCGACACGCTGCTGGACACGTTTGTGGAGCGCAAGACCCACCCAAAGACCGGCAAGCGCATGAAGTTCTTTGACCGACACCTGGACGCGCGCCAGTGCCGCCAGGTGCGCTCGCCTGCCTGGGCTTCTCTTTGAAAAATGCGGCAGCGCTTCTGCCGTGACGTCGGCAGCGCCATACCCACCGCCTGGCATACCGCTTGGTGGCACAACTGCACGCGGCTGTGGCAATTGCTCAGACGCTCACGACCCGAGTGTCCGCCCACCCCCGCTCCCCCCGCGCAGATCTGGTCGCTCATGCACTTTTACAACGAGAAGCTGCACGACTCGTGGGACTTCCTGTGGCGGCTCAGCCCCTTGACGCCCGCTGGGGCCGGCTTTTACGATGCGCTGGCGCGGCAGGAGGCGGCACGAACGGGCGGCGGCGGCGGCGGCGGCAGCAAGCAGCACGATCGCGCGGCTCTGGATGCCGCGTAGCTTTTCCGGCTCGCATTCAAGGTCCCTCGGCCCCAGGCGAGTGGGGAGGCTGCCTCGAGCGTGCCGGCCATTGCGCTCGCACGCCTTGCGGTCTTCGCGGCCCTAAAATGAACACGCTTCGTACGCCCATGTCTCCTCTGCATGAAAAGAATGCGTTCGACGTGCCTCGACGTGCCTTGGGACGTGCCTCGACTGCACTGTGCAACCCAAGGCACCTCCTTTGTGCACACTCAAACCCATGCCTCTGTGTCTGTTCTGGTGCTATGCACCTCCCTGTAACTTGACCGACTCGATAGCATTGGCGGGAAGGTCGGGGGCTGACTGTTGGCTCTGCCGCCGCCGCTGCTGCTGCCGCCACACCAGCGCCGTCGCGCCGGCAGTTTGCGCAGGCACTCGGCACTGAGCATACCGCCGTTGAGCAGCAGCCATGAAGCTGCTGCATGCATTAGCAGTCGGCTTGACACTCTGCTGGGCTGCCGTCACAGCAGCACAGCCGGCCCCTGCCAGCGGCAGGGTCGCTTTGCTGTTGGCCGAACCTCTCCGCCTGCACCCCAGCGCAAGCTTTGACGACTCCCGCAAGGTGAGGACCAGCTGGTGCGCTGCAATACATCTGCAAGAGTTCCAGGCTGCTTGCTGAACCAACTGAATCAACCATCAATTAGCTCAAAAGCCTCCCCTGCCCAACTGCCCCTGCAGGCGTGCACCCCATCTGAAGTGCTGCGGGCATCCTTTCCATCATTAGCCCTACCAACCGACGGGCCGCAGCTCTCTCTGCTGCTGCAGCTGACAGCAGTAGATTGCAGCAGCGCGGGCATGCTCCTCAGCCTGGGCGGCAGCAGCAGTAGTGCAAGCGGCAGCAGCTCAGGCGCGCCTCCTGCCATCGACTTTGCGCTGGACTGCCCCCGCCGGCTGCTGCTGTTCACCACCCCAACCGGTCTGCTGTCGTATCAGCTGCCCAAGTCGCCAGCAGCTGGCGTGGCGCTGATGCTACAGCAAGACGTGCAGAATGCCAGCTTCCGCTTGTGTGCAGACGGCTCTGAGCTGCTGCCCTCCCCGGGAGTCGGCGGACAGGCCCTGCTGCGCCTGCTGGGCAGCTCCGGCAGCCAGGCCAGCTCCCTGCTGGGCCCCGCTGTGGTCTTGGGCGCGCGGACCGACACAGCACGCTCAGCACGCACGGACATTGGGGCAGCTTTTGTGGCGGATTCGCTCATCCCCTGTGCCCGGACCCAGCCGGGCGCTCCCCTGCAGGCGCTGCTCCAAGAGCTGTCTACGACAGCCGCCGCTGTTCCATCGAGCCCACCGGCAGTGGAGGTGGTGCAGCAGCCGGGCGGCAGGGATGCAGTGGTGGGCGAGGCCGTGCAGCTGTCCATTGCTGCGACCCCGAGCGCTGCCGCTGCGGCTTACCCTCACAGGTGATGGCTGTGGTCGCACCCTGCACTTGCTACACAAGCTCCTCTACATGCCTACAGAGCAGCAGCTTGCTTTCGCGCATGCATGACCGACCTCGCAGTCTGCTTTCCCGGTCTGTGCAGGCTGCGTGCAACCTTCTTTGGCCTGGCTCCAGAGGGCTGCACCGCAGCCGAGTGCGGCGACCGCTCTGTGGAGGCACCTGTTGCCCCGGCGGGCCAGGCTGCGCAGCTGTCGGCAACCGTTGCCTATCCCAAGCCCGGCCGCTATGTCGTCAGGGTTGAGGTGAGGGGGCGGGGGATCGAGCATGCAGCTGCGGCCACTTGTGTCCAATGTAAGAATGGATCATGCGAAACATTGCAGCACGGCCGCCAGTTCCCTCGAGCGCTCCTCCCGCAAGCAACAGCCTGCCCTCCCCTCCCTCCTCCTCCCCTCAGGTGACCGACATGCGCGGCAGCATCCACACACACGACCACTCCCTGCTTGTGCGCAAACTGGGGGACCCAGCTCTAGAGGGGGAAGGCCCTGCCGGCGCCCCCTGCTGCCGGCACTCCCCCGGTATCGTGGCGCAGCAGCTGGGCCGGCCGATCAGCGATGTACGGTTCCGGGATGCAACAGCAGTGGCACAGGCGGCAGCCGCCGGCTGGCCAGCAGACAATGTGCAGGCAAGGCTGGGCGGGGGCTGGCTGTTGGGCTGATGTGGGCGAGCGAGCAGCTTGATGGCTGGGTTGCGCGCTCTGCACTTGCCTCCCTCCACGCCCAGTCTCACCCAGCTTTCAAGCTGTTCGAAACCTCACCATATGCATCCTCCCCTTGACTCTGTCCATTGCCTGCAGCACGAGGACCTGGAAGCAGAGCGGCTGTTTGACTTCTCCGTCCTGGCGCCGCTGCCGGCCGCCACCCCGCTGGCACTGCTCACCTGCCACGACAGCCGGCTGGCTGGCGCAGGTGAGGGGTGTGCATCCGCATTTCGTTGGTCAAATGTGGTGATGCTGCGTCGGCAAAGTTGCAAAGGCATGCTGGGTAGAGGATGTGAAAGCAAAGGCTGAGCCCAGGCCGGGCAGCCTCACTTGAGCTCCACTCGTGCGGCCCTCTGCCCGCAGGCTCGCCCATCATTTTCAGCAACACGGATGCAGCTGCCAACTCGCGCGGCCGCAACAAGCGCCTGGCCATTGTGCCAGCCGGCTACAGCTGGGCCACCAGCCCACAGCAGGTCAGACGGAGTGAGGTTGTGGTGTGTGTTACTAGCGCACGGGGCTGAGACCCGTGAGATGGGCGGTGCATGGGGCAGCGCTGGCGGCAGCTACTGTATATGGCGGCAGCATGGATGACTGCTGGCTGCAGCATACTCATACGCTTCCATGCTCCCTGTCCCGCAGATCGCGTGCCAGAGGCATTGGAGTGGCTGGCAGTCTGCCTCCCCACACACCCTGCCCATTGGCGATGGCAGCGCCGGCGTGTGCTCAGCTGTGTGCACCCGCGAAGGCACGCTGCAGCTGATGCGGGAGACAGGTGGGTGGGGAGGAAGCCGGGAAGACCGGTTGGCGCCCGCCGGCCACGGTGTTTGCCCAGCCATTGTGTGCCGGACAGCAGTTCTGTTAAAGCCGTGCCCTTGCGTCCCTTGCTCATCCCTGTGCAGGCATGTTTGACCGGTACAACGAAGCCCTGATCCAGGCCAGCTACGGAGCCCTGTCCCTCAGCGCTGACGTGGCTGTGCTCCCGGAGATCTACCTGCCTCACAACGCCGATGTGGAGGACAACTTCACCTATTACGAAGCGCCCGCAGTGGAGGTACACACGCCTGCTGCTGTACCAGGCAGGCTGCCCGGGTGGCAAGCAGCGCTGCGCTTGCACGCCGCCAGCTGCAGCCCCCCATCACGTGCTGCCGGTCAACCGCTCTGCTTCCCCATGACTTCAGGCCCTGGCCGCCGCCGGCGAGGCGCCCTGGATGTTCCTCATGCTGGTGCCGCTGGCCAACCACCGGGTGCCGCCCTTCCGCGCGTGGAGCGGCGGCCGTGCCGCAGGGGTGAGCTCTGGGGCTGCAGGGAGAGTTGACACGTGGGCTGCTGGTGGAGCGGATGCGGTAGCAGGCAAAGCAGGGCGTTTGCAGCATGGTAGCTCTCAGGCTGTCCACACGGTGCCAACCTGCGGCCAGAAACTGCCGTCACCCTGCCCCAAGCCTGCAGGGCGCGGTCATCACGCAGTGCTTCCCCACGCACTACTACGCTGTGCACGAGACGGGGCACCGCATGGGCTTCCGCCACGCCAACATGTACCAGTGAGCCGCGGGCCACAGCCGCTGCTTGGGTTGCGGAGGGCTCCCATGCTCCCAGGACTTTCTCAAGCATGGCTCCCAGCCTGACTGCTCACCACTCTGCCTTGGATTTTGCAGGCTGGAGGGCGCACCAACCGCCCCTGCGAACCCGCTTGGCCCCGGATCGACCACGGTGAATGGCTACAGCGATCCACTGGACATCATGGCTTGCTGCAAGGGAGACTATGGCCTGTACTACCGAACAATGGCAGGCGAGCAGGGGGGAAAGGTTGACGCTTGGCGGTTGGCTCTGCAAGCCGTCTTGTGCTTCCTGCGTGTGCAGTGGTTGCCGGTTTTGTGTGTCGACCCCGAAACCCGGCTGGCGCCACTCACTGCGTACAGGCTGGCTGCGGGGCGGCGCCACGGAGCGCACTGTGCTGCTGCCAGCTGACCTGGCAACACCTGGCACGCGGCGCATCGCCCTCTGGCCCTTTGACAGGTGAGCCTGCTAGTTGCTCGCTACTCGTGCAAGCCAGATGCGTGGGAGTGCTGTTGTCTATGCTGGGGTGATGCAATCGAGTCTTGCTGAGCCTCACTCGTGCCCCACGTCCACTGCTTTGCCCCAACAGGCCCGAGAGCCGCGGCCGCCTGATGTCTCTGGCCATTAGGCGCAACGAGGACGAGGTGTTGCTGGTGGGCTTCCGCTCCGCGCCGCACTGGCAGGTGAGGCAGGGCGGGCCCTGCCACGGCCGATTGCGGGTTGCTCGGTGGTGGCGAGGCAAGAGGACGAGGTTGGATGAAGGAGCTGTCGTGCACACGTCTTCCCTGCTGGTTCCTTCATGCAAACTTGCGCAGCACCAACCATGTCGCCTGCTGCAGGACGTGAGCATTGAGGGCAGCCAGCTGCTGCCCGACCAGAGCAGGCACAGCGTGCGCGGCATCACCGTGGAGCTCGTCCGCCGCAACCCGCAGACAGGTTGGCTGGCGGGCTGGATGGCTTTACACCTGCCTGAATCGAACAATTCGATGACAGGGCCCCGGGTGGCCCACACGGTCGGGTGGGCAGTGTAGAGGGGCTTCACTTCGGCGATAGCTGTCACGGCTTGTAGCTGTGCAGCATTGCATGCCGTGCCTCTCTGCTGCTGCACCACGACACACGTGCGCCCTCCTTCGGATGTGCTGCAGGCCAGTGGGCCGACCATCGCGGCACGCTGGACTTCAATCTGCTCAAAGGCGACTGGCCGGACGCGCTGCCGGCGCCCGACGGCAACGGCTTCCCCAGGCGAGTTTGTTTTATGGGGAGCAGCTGTAGGGTGCCATGTTGACTGGACAGCAGCTGCTCGACATCGCCTGTCTCAGTTGACCCTCTTCATGCGATGCACCCTGCTGCGGCTAGCTGCTTGCTTACAACCTGCCCCTCACCCACCGACCCACCGCGTAGGAGCGGCGTGTTTGCCGCCCTCAAGGAGGGCCAGTCGTGGCACGACCCCACCACCCGCCTGCTGCTGTCGTTTGAAGCGGTTGGCGGTTGCCCCGGCGCCCCCGGTCTGCCGCTCTACAACCACTCAGGCAAGCGATGCAGGAGGGCCAGCCACATCGTGTTGTGCCCTGCTCATGCCTGCTGTGAGGGCTTGCATGTCCATGATGAACCGGCATGGTGTGCCAGTCCAGCAACTGATCCTGTGATTCTGCTGGACCCCCCGGCTCTTCCTGCAGCTCGAGATTTCTACGGGTACCGAGGGGAGTGGCCCCAGCAGGAGGCGTTTGAGAGGGCAGACTACACAGGTGGGCCGGATGCTAGAAGTGGCAGCACGGATGGCTGGCTGGGTGGGAGGCTGCTTTGCAGAGCTTTTGCTGCCTCGTAAGGTTGAGTAGCAACCCTGCCTCGTTCCGCCACTGCTGCCACCCATCCCTCTATCAAGGGCCTACTCCTCCCTTGGGTGCCGCAGGCTTCCAGAGGCTGGAGTGCGCGCAGCTGGTGCTCACCACAGCCGCGCCTGAACCAGCCGGCCGGCTGTCCTTCTCGGTTGAGGCGGCACCGGCGGCCCCCAGCGATGCACCCATTGCCGGCCGCCGGCGCCTCCGCATGCAGCCAGGCGGCAGCGGCGAGAGCAGCATGACAGCCGAAGCCGGCGAGCCGATCGTTGTGCGCTGCTTTGGGGAAGCTTGCGGCATGCCGACAGCTCCCGTGCTGCAGCTGCGCCTGCCGGCGGGGCAGCGGCTGGCCAGCGTGATTTGGAAGGACGGCCTGAACCGAACCATCCATGTCGAGGCCAGCGCCGACTTGGCGGCGGCAGCAGATGCAGCTGCGGCAGCAGGGGCCGACTCCTGGACCACAGCAGCAGTGGCACTGCCGTCGCAATACCCCTTAGAAGAGAGCTCCGGGGAGCTGGCCCCCAGTTGCTCCGGCTCGCCCAGCTGCCAACAGGCGCAGCGGCGGTACATGGCGCTTGTGCTGGCGCCCGATGGGCGGCACTCCAGTGTGGCCGTTGAGCTGGCGCCTGCCAACTTGATCGCCCACCAAGTCAGCCTGCGGTACAAGCATTATGAGCCGCACCAACTGACTTATGAGCAGGGCAGCCTGCTAATGCCGCACCCTGGGGCATCTTCCTTCTCCGGCGTCGCCCTTTTCGACAGCACTGGCAGTGGCACGCCTTTGCAGCTGGCCCGTTCAAGCAGCGCGGTGGTCAGCGGCAGCAGCCTGCCGGATACCCACTGCAGCCAGCAGTGGAGCTTGAGCATCATGCTGCGCATTGGCGACCAAGCCCTGGCGGCCGCCAGCCAGGCGCAGGTGGGTTGCACTTGTTGCTGGTCATGTTGGGTGGTCTCAATCCGTTGCTGGTACTTTCGGCATCATGTTGGCAACGCAATGGCAGGGAGGTCCACCTTAACCACACCTTGTTGTGCCGCTGTGTGTGCAGGATGGCCGGGTGCTGCTGTCGGTTGGCGGCGGCTACCCGGCCCTCAGCCTGGGCCCCTCCCAGCTGCCGACCACTGCTGCGGCACCTGCCGCCCTCTGGCTGGGGTGGGGCGCCGCCCGCCGCCGCCTGGCGCTGCCTCGCAACTTCAACTGGGACCAAGGCCTGCACCTGGTTCTGATCAGGTGCGGAGCAGTGGTTGCGGGGCAGAACGTAGGAGAGGGATTGGCGGCAGAGGGCCTGCGAGGAAGCCGAGGGGGCGCGTGTTCCCAGCACCCGGCCTTCCGGCGCCACCCGTCACGGTTCTTGAGGCTCTCCCATGCTGCTCTGCTTGGTTCATGCAATGTTCCATCTGCCACCCCCATGCCGCAGGGACGGCAGCCGTGTGGGCCTGTGGGCCAACGGCCGCGGCAAATGGCTGATCCGGGACCTGGGCTGCCTGCCCTCGCGCCCGACCATCAACTACTGTGACACAGCGCCCCAGCCGGCGCCGTATGCCCACCCCGCTGAGCTGCGCTTTGGTCGCGCAGCGAGCGGCGAGCCTGCAGAGGCCTCCATGGCCTGGGCTCGCTTCTACTCCTACGCCCTGCCGGAGCCCGATGTGCCGGCGGAGGCGGCGGCAGCACCTGGCCAGCTGGCGCAGTATTTCCGCTTGGCATCTGCGGCGCCCCTGCTGGCCTGCCCCGCTGGATCGGACGAGTGTGCCGACAGCAAGCCGGGCGGCCTGCCGCTGCCCATGCTGGCTGCGGCTGTAGCAGGCGGAGCGGTTCTTGTGGCGGCGGCGGTGGGCGGCTGCTGCTGGTGGCGCCGCCGCCGAGCACGCCAGCAGGCGGCGGCAGCAGAGCTCGAGCGCAGTAGTGCGGGCAGCTGCAAGACTGTAGCATCAGCTTGAGCTCAACACGGACAGCTGGAATTTCTTCCCATGCAAAGTTGAAAAGGCTTGTAATGCTGCCTCAACCTCACTGGCGAGCAGGTGACTCGGTAGGCAGCAGCCGCATGGGGAGCGGTGCCAGCGAGGTCTGCCACAAGGAAGCTGAGCGCCTGCTCGCGCTGCACATTGCTCCGCTCGCCTCTCCTGCTCCTCTCGTGTTGCTGCTGCAGCGAATGCCTCCCTCCTGCCTCGGCCGCCCTCTTGCCTCGCCTCCCACGCTCACCTCCCGCCGCCCCAGCCCCCTGCGCCTCGCCCGGATGACCTGCACGCCGCTGCTGGCCTACAACGTGGCGCACCAGCCGTCCAATGTGCGCTTCCAGGCCGTGAAGCTGCCGCCGCCGCCCGCTGCCGCCGCCCGCTCACCGCCGCTGCCTGCCCGCTCACCCCGCTGCCCACCCAACTTCTGTATTCCTGAAGCAGGACTCACTGTGTTGTGGCACGCTGGTCCAGTGCCACATGAAGCCACTCATTCCTGCGACGTCCCCACGCCCAGCCTGCTCACCCGCCTTTCAATCGCCCGCCGCTGCGTTGCTTCCTCCCCCCGCAGGCCGCTGTGCGGCCCAGCCTGCAAGGCACCTGGCTGAAGGACTCGGCTTCGAGCGACCTGCAGGTGCTTGCATTGTTGCTGCATGCCGCACGAGTGACAGGCTGTGCGCTGCGAGCAGCGCAGCTGGCAGCATGCGCACCGCCGTCCAGGGCCGCTCAGACGCAGGAGCTGATTAGCCCAACTTTTTTTACCATCCCCGTGCAGGCCATGGGCCGGGCAATGGACGCCATGCGCATCGGCGGCATCCAGGCAAGCGGCTGAATGACCAGTCAGTTGCGGGGTTGGCTTGGCTGGCTGGCGGTGTGCTGGAAGAGAGGGACCATGCCGCCCTTGTGCAGGGCATGGTCCCTCTCTCGGCATGGCAACTTTGCTGCTTGCACTTCACTCCCGCTGCCCCGCCTGCAGCAACTCCCCCCGACCACGTCCCTGTTTGCCGCTCCTCCCAGCAGAAGCACTGCGCGCTCAACCTCATGCGCGGCCTGCAGATTGCGGCGGGCCCCGCCGCCGACGAGCTTGAGGTGGCCCACCTCACACCCTCCTGGGTGGTGAGTGGCTGCATGCTGCGTGGTTTTTGTGAACACCGCTGTGTGGTTTGCGAGAGCTCTGTGCTGAACACTACGATGGGTGCGGCTTGCATGGAGAACCAAGCCGGGTGGGGCAGGGGCACTGGATGGGCAGGAACTCCACGTAACGATGCCTGCCTCGATTATGCTGCGTCCCCGCCCCTCCCCCGCAGATGAAGCACTTCACGCTGAGCGAGCGCTTTGCGGCGGGTCGGGAGACCAAAATGAGCCGTCGGTGTGTGCTGCGCTCTGCCTGCTGTGCCGGCTGCCGCTTTGTCGCAACATCGCACCTGCCGGCATTCCCCAGCCGCCTGCTTGGCGCCTGCGACCCCAACTTGCTGCCTGTGTCTGACCCCTCACCGAACTACGCCTCGTGCGCCACTGCCTGCAGGGACATGCGGCGGGGCGAGCAGCGGGCGGTGGCTCTGGCCCTGGAGCCCGACCACCTCCACGTGGACATCCGCTGGCAGGGCCAGCTGCCAGGTCAGCCTTGCTGCTGCGCCTTGTGACTCACTGCTGTGCCGTGCCTGCTGCAGCAAGCTTGCTGCGTGCATAGCGACGGGGGCCTGCAATGTCTCCAGCAGTCAACTGCTGAGCAGCGTCCCGCCTCCCCCCTCAAACTGCTCTAACAGCAGGGCGCGTGGAGGAGCGCTACGTGATCAACTCCACGGGGCAGCTGGAGGTGCACAGCGTGATGCAGGCAAGGCAGGGAGGCGGTATGTGTGGTGGTTGGGAAGCCGAGCCAGCTGGCAGGCGCCTGCCGGCAGGCATGCACGAAATGGCAGATCGCTGACGCACACCACCGTGATCCGCGCCTGATGCTCACCGGCGCTGCCCCGGCCCCACACCTCTGCTCGCAGATTGAGGGCCAGCCAGCCATCCCCATCCGCATGGTGTACAACAGGGCGGAGGGGAAGGTGCACATTGAGGGCTGATGCGGCAGGGAGCGGCAGAAGCGGCTGGTGGCGCCGGTTGAGCATGCTAGATAGAAGCGCAGAGCTGAGAAGATGTTGAGTAGGCAGCGGAACAGCAGCAAACCGTACCGTTCTACCTGGCAGTTGTTGCACGTGAAGTTTTCTCGCGATGTGCTGATGAGGCACCCACCGTTCCAGCATTCCGATTTTGCTGCTGTACATTCTTCGGCACTTTCTGCCCACTTGCCCTCTCGAATGCAGCCAAACAAATCCACGCGAATCCACACCGCACGTGAGTGTACATTACACTGTACCCAGTTGTAAGACTAGCGAGCAGTAGGAGGTCTGGGAGCGAGCACCTTCGGGAGACAAGCAGCTGGTAGACGGGTGCTGGGCAGCAGCGGAGCTGAACCGCCTGCCACTGCACTGCTGCTCCAAGCAATGCCAGGCGGCCCACTGGACGGAGGGCGGGCACAAGAAGGAGTGCAAGGCGCTGGCTGCAGCGCGCAAGGTCGGCAGCGGCAGCTCGCAGTCCTGATGTGCGACTTCGCAGACGCTGACCAAGAGGCGGGTTATAGCAAACGCTGGCAAACAAATGGCCCTGTGCTTGCTGTTAGGTTCTTTTCTGTGCGGTGCTGTGCTGTGCTGTGACTTTACAGAGGACACCCACATCCACTTCTGAATGCCCAGCAGCAGGCAGCCCAGTTCACTGCCGCCAGCGGAAATACAAGTGCATGCAGGGTGCAAACTTTACTTCACACACGAGTTTGGCCGACTTCATCTCCACTGGTTCTCTCCGGGATCGCTCATCAGCAGCCTGCCGCCTGCCACCGTTGCCTTCACCATGGTGCCGGCTCAACAGGGCCCCGCCCGCTGCTTGAACTCCTTGGCCAGCTCAGACTGCACATCATTTGGTAGCGCTTGATCGTCAGTGGCACCACTCGACCAGAACAACCAGCGTAGACAG
Organism: Chlorella sp. Dachan; assembly: GCA_006782975.1. Lineage (NCBI taxonomy): Eukaryota > Viridiplantae > Chlorophyta > Trebouxiophyceae > Chlorellales > Chlorellaceae > Chlorella > Chlorella sp. Dachan. Next base: position 536,714 of record RRZL01000027.1, on the reverse strand, counting down.
CGTGTTCACTGTTGTGCTCAAGCGGTGGGGTCGCTGACGTGTGGGCGCAGAGTAAAAAGACAAGGCCGGGCGGAGAGCCGCACGGCTGGAAGAACGATACCCATCGTATGGCCAGCCTCCCACATCACTTGCCTCACGATGACGCCCCCACACTAGCCTCAAAAACTGCCGCAGCGGCCCTCCCACCTGCTTCTCCTCGTACGCCTGGCCCGGCGACTGGACGTCCGCGCTGGTGTGCTTGTCCAGATTTCCCAGCACCTGCAAAGGATTGATTTCACGGGAGGCGACCATTGTGTGCAGTAGGTTGCGCTGGCTGGCTGCTGTGCCATCCCGGCGTGCATGCCCACAGGTTTGGGCCCTCCTCCTCAGCAACAGGCGCAAACCGCTGCACATGCCCACCATTCACATCCTTCCTGCTTCACATGGCGCCCACTGTAAGTAAAGGCGCACAATGCGCGCACCAGCTGGATGTGGTGTGCCAGCAGGTCGGCCATCTCCAGGTCGAAGCCCACACGCAAGCACACGCGCAGCAGGTGCATGTCCGTGACGCCCGGAGCCATCTTGTAGGCGGGCACCTGGGCGGGGCGGGCAAGGGGAGCATGGAAAGTTATGTGCTGAATGTAAAGTGCATGCAGTGGAGACTGCACAGGGAAGGTGAGTGTGTGTGCAGGTCCGCACCAGCAACAGTGAGCGGCGCGCGCGCAGGCGGTGGCATGAGCGTCGGTGGAAGGTGCCGAAGTAGGCAGGGATGCAGCACAGCTTACCATCCATCGGTGCTCAGTCAAGCCCTTCATGATGTCGTACTCGTTGAAGTTGCTACAAGGTGGCAAATATCGCACTAGGCGGTTGGCGGCCCGGCAGCGCCCGTTGGTTGCAACCAGAGCAAGCCACGCCCCTCACCGCTTCTGCCCGGGCTTCAAACGAAAGGCCAGGATGGGCATGTCGCCAGTGGACAAGATTTGGAAGTGGCCTGCACACATGGATGGCAGCTAGCAGCCCGGTGAGCAGCTAGCACCTGCGGCGGCCCGAGGAAGGCTCACCACTGGACCAGAGCTGTACGTGGAGGACAGCTGCTGTGCCGAAAACGTCCCTGCCTGCCCTGAGGCAGGTCGTTAAGACAGCAGAGCAGAAAGCAGTTCAGTCATGTGCGGCTAAAATGTAGTTGCCGACCCCGCTGAGCAGCTAGTCACAGCGTGTGCCCACCTGTTGCCTCCAGCCGCGACTTGAGGCGGTCATAGATGCGGTACCTGCAGGGCACGCTCCCCAAATGTTGGAGAGCAATGTACCGCGCCCGGCGGCGGCAGCAGCAGCAGCTTCAGCATGGCAGGCGCAGCAAGGTGCAATTGCGCACGGTGTGCAGCGACAGCAGCGGGCACAAAACAACGGCGCCAAGCCTACAGCTCGGCGCTCACAGGTTGTCAAACTCGCGGCGCAAGCCGTCCTGGCCCAGCCGGATGAAGTTGTAGTCTGGGGGAAGGTGGTCACACGGTGCACCCATGATTGCTGACGGCAAACATCCCAAATGGCATGCAGCGGGGCCGTGCTGAGACAGTGCAGCGATCAGAGTGAACGCGCTGCTTCAGCCGGCCCAAAGCCGTCCACCGATGAGCACTCACACTGCCCCACGATCTGGGCGCCGGGGCGTGAGAAGTTGACGGTCAGGTTGGACTCCTCCTTGCCCAGGTAGTCCACTGCAAGTGCGGGGTTTGTGGTGGTTGTGGTGCAGGCCATGAACCGCGTCCCGGCTGCGCAGGCTGCTGGGCAGCAGCAAGAGAGACACGATGCCCGCCAAGCAATGCAGCTCAGCTGGCGTGCGAGGCAACACTCCCCCCTGGGCATGTTGGCAGGTACCTCGCTGGGCAACCTGGCTCTAGTGCTGTAGCTGACTGTCGTCCTGCTCCACGCCCAGCCCCGCCCACCCGTGAACACCATGTCCTTGGGCAGCCAGTCGCGGGAGCGCCACACCTGAGCAGCAGCGGCAGTGGGGCGTCGGAGAAGGAGGCTGCCTCCTGGCTGAGCATCATTGCTGCGCAACACAAACCGGCTCGGTGACGGCCCAGCCGTTCAGGCGGCAGCTGCCAGGCGCAGTCGCGGCAGGCCCAACAAACTGAGCCGGCCAGCAGCAGCCGCAGTCACCTGGAAGGCGCAGCCGCAGAAGGTGCCTCCGTACCTGGCAGGTAGAAGCGGTGAAGGTGACTTGCAGGCTGGGCAGGCATATGCCTGGCATGCATGCCAGCAGCAGAATGCTGCACAGGCTGCGCCTGTCGCTCCCGCCCACGCAAACGTTGCGGGTTAACCCGCTCACTTGTGCCCCGACATGTTGATCGACACCACGTGCTTCAGACGGAAGTCAAACACCACGTGCGGCTTGCACAGCGGCGCCACCAGGCCTGAAGACAGGGTAGGGCAGGGCAGGGGCGCTCGGCAGTCACACAGCACGTGTGAAGCTTCTCAGTGGCTTCTGATGTGCACGCATCGTGCCTGGCTGGCGGACAGAAGCAAGTGCAGAGCAGTGGGCAACACAGCAGGCACAGCGCCACCACACCCGCATTGGCGGCGTCCACGTGCAGCGGGATGTCCCACCCCCGCTCCTGCAGGCACACAGCATAGTTGTGGGATCCTTGTTAACATGGATGCAGTTCGGGCTCAGGGCACACATGGTTGCATGGTCCACTGGCGGCTGCATGCTGCACTCGGCGCGCACTACCGCCGACTGCTCACGCCATCGGCACCTGCCCGCTGCACGGCCAGCAGTACCATCGGCAGCACAGCATCCCCCCTCTTCTGCCCAAAGAGGGCCGACTAGCATCCCCGCTCTTCTGCCCTAGTTGGCACGCACATGGAAGAGGTCCTCCAGCACGGCATCCACGCGCTCCACTGGCTCGAACTGGCCGTTGTACGTGCTGCCCATCATGCACACCACGCCTACCACAGGGGGGGAGCGGGCCAGCAGAGAAGTTGGCCGACCGCAAGCAGCAGGTTGAAGCTCTTTGCTTTGCTGGCCAGTTCGGTGCGCGACGTGGCAGTGGCAGCAGGCACCTCGGCAGCAGACAGCTAACAAGCCAGCCGGTAGGGCTCCACGTGGATCCTCGCTAACAAGCCAGCGCCCTCGTACCGATGGTGTTCTCGTCTATGTGATCACGCATCTTCTCTGGGTCCAGCACTGCAGAACAAGGGCAGCATGTGCAGCCGGCCAACACGCTTGCATATGCCAGCTGCCTGGCGCACTGTGCGCACGCCACGACTACCCGCCTGCTGTCCTGCCCAGCTGCAGGGTGCTAGCTGTCATGTCAGATGCGCTGTCCAAGCAAAGGCAGCCCCTCAATTCGCACCCAGGCAGTCCTCCGTGACATCCACGTAGCGCGGCTCCACATCCCAGTACACGCAGAACTGCATCGCGTTGGGTGGGGCGGAGCAGGGGTGCGCGCATGCAGTCGCAGCGTGTTGAACACCCGTGCCCCGGAGTCACAGCGTGCTGAACAGCCGTGCCCCCCTGCCTGGCTCAGCACTGCAGCTGCTGCCGCAACTCCAACCGCTGGAGGCTGCGGCACCACAGCCCCCTCCCATGCCTCACCTTTTGCCAGCAGACCTGCGCCACGTGGCTGACCAGGATGTTGGGCTTGTCGGCCGGCAGGCCCGCCGCGCGCCGCGCCTCCTGCCACCGCTTCTTCATGGCAATGCCTCCTAGGTAGCAGGCCTCGGAGGAGCCCACGCAGCCTGCAGATGGAAGCAGCAGCAGCAAGGTGCTGCAAGTGTGGCCAGCCACCGTTTCTGCATGGCTAGAACCACCCAGAAAGCAGGCCTCGGAGGACCCCACACAGCCTGCTCAGATGGAAGGGCGTAGCAGTCCACAGCGCAGGCAGGGTGAGCGCCTGATCTGATGCCACCCAGCCGGATGATTGCTCTTCATAAAAGCATGAACAGCCAACAACCGCTTTGTTTGAAACACCAGTGGCAGCAGCGCCGCCGCCTCACCTGTGCCCACAAAGTTGTCATCAGGGCAGTTCCACAGGTGCGCCAGGAAGCTCACACACCTGCAGCAGCGGTAGCAGGCAGTGCACATGTCAGGTTTCCGTACGCAGAATGGGTGATGGATGGTCGGTTGCGGGCGCACGTTGTGCGCCAGCGGGCCGTGCCCGGCATGCAGGCGGTGGCAAACTGCATCCCCCACCCGGTCCCGCCCACCGGTGCTCCATCTCTGAGGCGCTGGGGTACTGCACCGCATCCGCCATGTTGTAGGGCAGCGCCTGCAGGGGAGAGGAGCGGGCAAGGCAGGCACTGCCATTAATGATAGCTAGGAGGGCGGGGGTGGTGCCGACGCCGCGGCTGTGAGGGAGGCTGTCCGTGCCGTGAAGTTGTGACGGATACACTGCGTACAGTTGTGCCTGCGTGGTGGGATGGGCTGGCGGTGGCACTGCAGCAAGGTGCTTGCGCGTGCCACCACGCAAACCGAACAGGTGCACAACAGAAACCTCTTTAACAAAGCTTCCCAGGCCCCTTGCTTACCCGCGTCATCAGCTCCAGCGCCTCCGGCTCCACCCACGTGTTCACAAACGTGGACAGGTTCTGCGGTGGGAGGCGAAGCGAAGGCCAGTCATCTCCGGCAGTGTGAAGCAAGCCGTACACCCCTCCCTTAGAAAACGGGCCGAATCCCTCCCTTGCCCTGGCCACCCCTCCGAAACCTGTCCTCACCAGGCGTGGGTTGAAGTCGGTTTCCATCATCGAGCCCACCAGCGCCTGCCAATCATGTTTTGCATATGTGGAGCACTCGGCGTGAGCAGCAGCTGCCCTTGCGGCGACGGCATGGCAGAACAACACAGCTCAAGTGAGAAGCTGCCCCGCCAGCTGGATCCGCACAGGGTAGCATACACCCGTGCGGCTGTTGGCCAGCACCTGCGCAGCTGCTGGCTTTCCTTACCTTGGCCATATAGGCTGGCATCGTTTTCTGCAGGCGGCGGGGCGGAGGAGATGAAGTTTGAGATCCAGTCGGCAACTTCTTGGGGGCATCTGCTGCGCTCGGCAGGATGGCCGCCTAGCCGCCGGCCGCCTCCCAACATCCCCCAAGCAACCAGCGCCGGCGGCGCCGCAGCTGACCTGCGGCAGCTTGCGCTGCGGCGCGGGGTGAATGGCGGTGCGCGTGGCGTACACGGGCTCGATGAAGCTCAGCTCCTCGTCCTGAAATGAATCCTCCCCTGTGTTGGAGCTGTCGCGGCTGCCGCCGCTGCCGCCGCCGCTGCCGCTGCCGCCGTCGGGCACAGGGGCTGCAGCCCTGAGGCTGCCGCCGCCCTTGTAGGCCTGGCCAGCGCCAGGGGCGCCCTTGAGCGCCTCGCCCGCCGCCTGGACGGCGCCCTTCACCTGCTGCATGGCTCCAAGGGCGTCCAAGGGTGCGTGTTGCACTGCTATTTCGGTGGGCGGGCCCCTGGGACTGTGAGGGAGCTGAGGCTGTTCAGAGGAACACAGAAGAGGCTGGAGTGCAGCGGCGGGGTGACGAGGCGCAGTCACCATCGGGGGTGCCTTCCTACGAGGCAGGTTCTTCAACCGCCATTATTTTGAGGTGATTACCAGGCACCATGAAACATTGAGGCTATGCCATGTGTGCGCAACAGCGCACACATGGCATAGGGGGGCAGACCCGGGCGGGAGGCGGCCGGGCGCTCGCGCCGCCGCACCGCTGCCGTGCGTGCCCGCATGCGGCTGCACCACTGCCCCCGCCCGGTTTGCGCCCTTCAGAGCATTTTGCGGGTTCGTTGACAGCGCTTGCAGGGGGCTCGTTGACAGCACTTGCAGGGGTGATGGGGAGCGGGCAAGGAAAAGCCCGCGTACATCTCACTCGGGCTGCTTGCGAAGCCTGCCAATGTAAGTGCAACGAATCCTAGCAGTCGTTGCAAAGTTTTGGAAGCGTCAAAGAGCCGATAGCGAAGGCAGGTTCCACCCCAACCCAAGGCGGCGGTGGCACCGGCGGTGGCACCGCCTGTCCTGCATGCTGCGCCCTGTCCCGGCCTGTCGCCAGCCGGCCAGACTGTATTTCCAGCTAGCTGCTACAGCCAGCCGCACAGCCAGCAGCAGCTTGGCGGGAGCCCGTTCAAGCGTGTGGTGTTGACGGGTTGCACCCGGGCGTTCCCCGCGCCCGCCCCGCGGGCCAGCATCTGATCCCGGTCCCAGGGCAGCCGACAGCTCCGCCGCGACGCTGCAAAAATGCTCGACGACAAGCGGAGTGAGCTCCTGCCGCCTCCCCTGGCCGCAGCCACGATTGATCTGGACTGCTGAATGCTCGGAAAGGGCCTGGAGCGCTGCCCGGCCCGTCGCACGCAGTCTGGGCGCTGCCGCCGCCGCCGCCTGCCCACCCGCTGCTGACCGGCTCTGCCATTCTCTCCGCAAAATCGTCCGCTGCAGAGATAGGCGTGGGCCTCACAGGCCTGGGCTTCCTGTTCTTCCTGCTAGGCGTGCTGTTCTTCTTCGACCGAGGGCTGCTCGCAATGGGCAACGTGAGCTGCTGCGGCGCTCTGCTGGGAGGCACGGCACCCGCGCCTGCCTCCGCCGCCGCCCTGCTTCTGTGTGCTGTGTGCCCCATCTGCCCAAGTTGTGGCAGCCAAGAAGCCTCCGCACCGCTCCCGTCCTGCGCCACAGATCCTGTTCCTCACAGGCGTGGCCCTCACGATAGGACCGCAGGCGGCGCTGCGCTTCTTTGCGAGGTGCGGCCCGCTGCTTGGGCTGTTCCTTGGGCTGTTCCGTGCAGCCTGTGCAAACGGGCTGCCTGCCGCTCTGCCCTGCCCAGCTCTTGCCTGCTGCCGCTGGCTGTAGCTGTACCATCCACTGCTGCCGCATGCTGTTTGCCTGCACCTGCCGTCATACGTGACGGTGGGCACCTTGCTGTGCCCACTCCCTCGTTCTTTGCCCGCAGGCCCAAAAACTACAAGGGCAGCGCCCTCTTCCTGGGCGGAGTGGCGCTGGTGGTGTGGGGCTGGACGTTTGTAGGTGAGGCCGCTGTGGCGTAACTGAGCTGCAGGGAGGGATGGCACCACATGACCAGTTGAAGTGTGCTGCGTGGGCTGCAGCGCAGGGTGCAAAGGGCAGTGGCAGCCGCACGCAGCGCTGGCCGTGGCCTCTTGTTTGACAGAGCTTTTGCATGCAGCAGCAGGGCCGCCGCCTGCTGCCGCCCCGTCCTTGGCTCCCGGTGCTGCGACCGCAGCTGCACTCTTTGACGCTGCTGCTGTGCCTGCTGTGCAGGCTTTGCGCTGGAGACATGGGGCTTCTGGCTGCTCTTCTCCGCATTCTTCCCCACGGTCCTCTCCTTCCTGCGGTGCGCGGGCGGCGCTTGGTATGCATGCCCGGTCCGCTGCTGCTGCCACGGCTGACGAGCTGGCTCATGGGGCATGTGCCATCCCACTCAAGGGATGCAACTGCTGCGCGATGTGCAGCGCGATCCATTGCGTGCTTGCGTGCCAGCTGCACCTCACCACACCCACGCCCCTTGCTCCGCTCATTGCAGGCGCATGCCTTTCCTGAAAAAGATCCTGGACTTGCCGGCCTTTAAGGCGGTGGTCAACAAAATTGCGCCCGCAGGCAGCAGCGGCCTGCCGGTGTGAACGGGCGCCACCTGGGCTTCACCACACTGCTTCCCACTCCTGCTTTCCGCTTTCGCTTGCGCCTCCCTACCCGCTCCAGCCTGCTGCCGCTTTTTCATGCCTCTCCCGTTTCGGGTGGATGGCTTCAACTGAACGTGACCTCTTGACCACTGACTTGACGGGCCCCCGTGGCTTGATGAGCCCTCTGACGCACAAGCTTCTGACTAACACTTGACCCACCCAACCGTAGCCGCCACCCACCCCCGCTGCTCCGCCGCCGCCCATTTCATGAGCCCGGGCTCCCCTCTGCCAGCCCTCCTCGGCATGTAATCAAACCGATTGCACTGTGGCTTACAGGCTGAGGAGCGCATGTGGCAGCACAGCACAGTGCGAGCAAGGGGGCAGCTGTGTGCAGCGTGCCAAGGGGGCAAGGGATGGGATGCATGCAAGCCAAGGGGGCAAGGGACGAGGATGCAGGCAAGCCAGGCGGCACGCCTCAGCCCAGCTCATCATCCAGTGAGGCCAGGTAGGCGCTACGTGAGGCGGGGTTCTGCTGCTGCGCTGCCGCGGCACGTGCATCCAGCGTGCGCCCGCGCTCGTATCGCCCGCCACCCCTGCCCTGCCCGCCGCCCTGCCCTGCGCCGCCCTGCGGCGCATAGCCGCCGCCGCCAGCTGCTGGTGCATCAAAGCTGACGTTGTAGCCCAAGCGCTGCAGCACCTGCAGCGCGGCGTGCTGCTTAGCCTTCTTGTCGCCGCGCGGGCCCGCATGGCCCACCCCCACCGCCTCGAATTCGCCGCCGTTGATGACAAGGCGGCAACGCGGCAGGCTGCGTGGGAATGGGCGGGGGGAGGAGGGCTGGTGGTGCTGGGCCATGTCGAAGGCAGCTCAGTAGGACAGGAGACTACACATTGTAAGAGTAAGAGCAGCAGATGTCTCGCAACAAATGCACGCCAGCCTGAGCAGAACACCGTCACACCCTGGGCCCTTTCTCTCACCCGTCGGCCGTGGGCGGCTGCTCCTGCCACTCGCAGCGGTTGGTGGCCTGGGGGAAGTGGCCCAGCAGGGCGTCCAGCGCATTGCGAGAGGTGATGGCCGCGCCGCCCCCGCTGGCCTGGCGCGGCGGCGGAGCATATGGCCGCGGCTGGGGCGGGCCCCCTCGTCCCCTGCCGCTGCTGCCGCCCGGGGGCTGGAGCTGCGCCAGAGCCGCCGCTGCTGCCGCCTCCATGGCTGCCTGCTGCGTGGGGCCGGCGGCTGAGCCGGCTGGAGCTGTGCCTGGCGGCGGGTATTCACTCGGCCACGGCCCCACAAACGCTGCCGACTGCCAGCCGCCATCGGGCCGCTGCGTGTGCTGCCACTGCAGGCGCAGCTTCTGCTGCTGCGTCAGCTTGATGAGCTCGCCCAGAGCGTGCCGGTTATGCGCTGCCGCAGCTGGGCCGCCGGCAGGCTCAAAGCGCGTCTGCTTCTGCCGCGCTGCATCGCCCTCTGCATCGTCTGACGACTTGCGTTTGGCGCCTGCCCCCTGCTGTGCCTGCCGTGCATCGCCTGGCCCAGCTGCCGTGCGCTGCATGGGGCGAGGGCCCCCCGCCTGCTCAGCCGGCATCAGAGCACTCATCCACCGCTGGCTCATTTCGTCGTCCCCCATCTGCTGCTGGGCGGCGGGCATGGCAGGCGGCGCAGCCCGCTGCATGGGCCGCGGCGGCGGCCCCGCACCGGG
>RRZL01000027.1:468908-527195 GCA_006782975.1 Chlorella sp. Dachan | reverse complement strand
CCTGCTGCGGGTGGCGGACGCCGCCGCGGGTCTGCTGCCATCTGCTGCTGCAGCGCCGCCACCCCAGGCCCCTGCTGCGGCGGGGGAGCCGCAGGCTGGCCTGCCAGCCGGCCAGGCCGTTGGCGGTGCGGCCGCTGCTGTCCTGCCGCCTCTTGCGGCGGCCCCGTAGGCTGCATCACCTGCTGCTGCTGCTGCTGCTGCCGAGCCAGCAACCGCGGGTCAGCGGGTGGCATCATTCCGCCCTGCTGCTGCACGCCAGGCGCATACGGTTGCATGGGCTGCTGCTGCTGCATGGGGAGCGGCCGCGGATCCGGTGCAGGTGCGGGCGCATTGAGGACCCCCTGCAACGCTGCATACAGAGCAGCCCCCTCGGGCCCCGCAAGCTGCGGCAGCACCGGCGCCGCACCTGGCTGCCCCAGCTGCTGCTGCACCACCACCTGCTGCTGCGGCTGCTGCGCTGCTTGCTGCGCCGCACCCTGCTGCTGGCGGCGCAGCAGGCGCGGGTCTACCGGCCGCTCCATCACCGCCTGCAGCGCAGCCGGCAGCGGCTCTGGGTTCTGCTGGCGGTGCAGCCCTGCCTGCAGCAGTGCCTCCATCCAGGGAGGCTGCGAAAGCAGCGTGCCGTACTGCTGGTGCGCCTGCTGCAGGTTGAGCGGCTGGCTGGCCACCAAATCCAGCTGCTTCCTGCGGAGAGCAAAGATGGCAGGGCGGGCGCGTTACGGCAGGCAGGTCATGCGGCCGTTCTAAGTTGCAAAGGGGCTTGCAAGCAGTGCCTTCCCAGCCTGATAGCATGCACATCCAGCACTCTCATCAACAGGAAGCTGCCCTGAAGGTACCCTACAAAAAGCGCTCACCGCAGCACCTCCTGGATGCGGTGGAACGCGTGCATGCGCAGCGCAAACAGCTCGGTCTTGAGGCGCACCATCTGGGCCATCAGGCTCTGCGGGGCGAGGGGCAGTTAAGGAAGCAGTTAAGCAGACGTCAGGGCATGGCAGCTGGTGGTTGCAACTGCGCAACATGTGAGGGGACGGCTGCGCCAGCGGCATACACGACAGCGGGGCCATGCAACTCATGACCCAGCCCAGCCACCCACCTGCATGGTGGGCGTGCCCGACAGGCCGCAGTCCTGCGCCGCCTGCTCCTCCCAGGGCCGGAACGGCTCCACCTGCAGCACCTGGCCCCGGCTGCTGTCGTCCCACACCTGCAGGCAAATCCAAAGGAGAGTAGGCGAGGGTGAGTGGAAGGCATGCCCGGCCTGCCAAGGCGCTTAGCCACGAGGCGTCAGCCCTGCACGCACTGCGGCTCATCGGCATGGCGCCGACTTGCACTGGGCTGCGCCTTCTCACCTCCACTCGGTCGTCCACGATCACCGCCAGCGGCATGTGGCTGGCAGTGCGCCCTCCCGGGCCGGGCGGCGGCACCCGCCCCAGGCCCAGCACCGTGGACAGGCTCTTGATCTTGCTGCCAGACGTCACCCGCTTGCTACCTGCACAGGACAAACCGCAAGAGGGTGGCATAATCGCATACTTGGCCCGCGCGGTGTGTGCACGCTGATGGCCATGTCCTACCCCATCCGGCGCTCCTGTCGCTGATTGCACCCCCTGCTACTGTGAGGAACACCCCCCACACACTCACGCTGGTCGAGCGGGATCATCCAGCCATCCGGGTCCAGCACCCGCCACGCCTCCAGCGCATAGCCCCGCTCCGCCGCTGTGCACACATACGCGTCAAAGCGCAGCTTGGGGGAGGGAGGCCTGCAGTGCAGGGCAAGCGAGCATGCCTGATGTCAGGCCGAGCGGGCGCAGATGCTCCATGCATTTGCAGCAGCAACTGGTGCAAGGTTCCGTGCCCCACACCGTGCACCCCCCACAGCACAAGCGCAGCTCACTGGAATGCGATGGGCTGGTTGGTTTGGGGGTCCAGCAGGCCTCCCAGGAAGCTCCAGATGGCGCGCCAGTTGGGCCTGCAAGCAGGGGTGGGAAAGGCATGGCACCACGTGTGAGTGTCGCAGCAACCGCCTGGTGATCGCCACACGGAATTGTGTTCCGGGATTGCTGCCCAGCACTGCACGCAAGGCCGCCCAGGCCACTTCGCAGTCTACGTCACGCCAGGGCGCCATCAGGACATGTGGTGCGACCACGGCTTGCCACAAACCGAACCCCTCACCGCAGCTTGAACACCATGCTGGACTCGGGCCGCCCCGGCTCGATGCGCGTCAGCAGCGTGTCCTCGTTGTCAGGCAGCCGGATCACGGGGCGCTCAAACGGGCGGCCATCATCCGCCTGTGCCGTCTCCATGCTGCGGATGGGCGGCGAGTAAGGAGAGGCAGCAGGTGGGTGCAGGCGGCGGGCATACTTGCAGGACACGGCTGCGATCCTTGCAGGCAGGCGCCAGCGCAAACATGCACCAGCCACAGCAGGCGGGCACGCCTCTGCTGCCGCACTGCTCTGCACTGTGCTCACATGGCTGTGAGGCGCTGCCCGCGGTACGTGATGGTGTCAGTCTCCGCAAACTGCCGCAGCAGCTCCAGATCGTCCTGCATTGCGGAGCAAATGCCAGGTCAGTGAATGCTTCCCACAAGCGGGGAGACGGCATGCGAGAGCAGCCAGACGAGGCAGCAGCTGCAGGAGGAGCAGGTGCAGTGTACAGTGAGGTGCACCAGTGCAGCTGGGGGCCAAAAGGCGAGCAGCAGCAGGAGCAGAGGGGCGTCCAGCAGCCGTGGCTGCGGTCGCTGATTGGGCCCACGTATCCGGCCTGTCCCGCCAGCAAGCCAGCAGCAGAAGGGGCACCCACCCGCATCAGCTGCTCCTCCCTGTCAAGCGCCGCCAGCTTGGCTGCTTGCTGCGGGTCGTCGCTGGCCGCCAGCAGCGCAGGGCGCCTGCAGCAGAAGGGGTGCAGGCAGGAGTGGCAGCGCAGGTTGTGAGGCACAGGTTGGCAGCCACATCCAAGTGCACCGAACAGGCGCAGCGGCAGCCACGAGCTGAGCAGCAGCAACGCCGCCGGCAGGAGCGCGAGCGGAGCAGGAGCAGTGCCGCCAGCAGAAGCAGCAGCTGTTTAACAGCACAAGGCAACCAGCTGCCTGCTGCGCTGCTGCCACTGCACCGCAACAGCAACAGAGCTGCTACACGAGAAAACGCTCACCGCAGGTCGCGCAGCGCCTTGAGCTCCTTTCCCAGCTGGCTCTGGCTCTTGGCCACCAGCAGCGTCTCGTCCAGGTCAAACACCAGCGGCAGCCGCATGGTGAGCAGCAGCTGCAGAGGGGCGGGGCGGGGCGCGGGGGTGACAGCCGTCAGGGAGGGGCCCGTTGGAGGAGCAGCACGAGGCGAGAGGCGGCCCCAAACCGACCGCAACCAACACACGGCTGGAGGGCTTATGTGGCCTCTGCCACCACAGCCCGCCCCACAGCAGCAGCAAGCGCACCTGGCGCACAAAGTCGCCGCCCAGCAGCGGGGCCACAAACGCGGCAAAGATGGGCAGCGGCGGGCCGGCGGGGCCCTCGCGGCCCTGCAGCGGCAGCAGCATGACCTCGGGCGCGTGCCGCCCCGCCGCTTTGAGCACGCCCGCGCGGTTCTCACTGGCCAGCTGCGCATGCAGATCCGTCCAGCTGCGAGTGGGCGGGGGAGCAGGGCGATTGAGGGGTGCGGGGGATGATGAGAGGAGGAGGCAGGCATGGTGGCGAGCACAGTCCAGAGGCGGAGGAAGCGGGCGGGCGGCACTCACGCCCTGGGCAGCTGCGCTGGGTCGCTGGTCTTCGGCCGCAAGAAGAAGCAGGGGCCTGCGTGGAGTGGACAGGCGCGGCCACGGGTCCTCAGAGCAAGAGCCAGCGGATGTTGCAATTCGCGAGCGGGGCAAGAGCGGCTTGCAAGGGCGCGTGCAGCGCCATGGCACCCCCACCACACACCTCCGGTCAGCAGGTGGGCGATCAGCAGCGCGGGGGCACCAGGCAGCTCGCCGGCGAGCCTGGAACGCAGCGGGCGTGGGGTGGGAGCAGCGGGCGGCGATCAACCATTGCAATCGTGTTTGCGGGCCTCTGTGGGCCCTGATGCACCGGCCGGAGGGGGCTTTTGGGCGAGGGCGGCAAGCGCGACGGACGGCGAAAAGCATTTTAGGCGGCTTTCCGACCCCTGCACCCCCCAGGCCACCGCCCCGACGGACCAGCTGCCCTCCACGCGCAGGGTGGCCGACGGAAACAGCGCCTCCGCGTCCCAGCCGGGGCACGGCAGCAGGGTGCAGTCGGCGGTGCCATGGTTCGAGGTCAGCGCCTTGTCGGCACTCATCCCGCCCCAGTCAGCTCAGTGGCGGCGTGCCATAGGCGGGCTGTGCGGCCAGCTCGGGCGGCGGCTGCAGCGAGCCGCAGCGCCTGGCCTGCGGCTTGCAAGCAGCAGCAAGTGCCTGCGGACACAGCCAGCAGTGCTGGCGACTTGCAGCCGGCTGCTCGACCACCGAGCTTAAACGCTACGCCCCGCCTGAGCCGCTGCAGCCGTGCTTGAGCTATTGGATCGACAGCCGGTGGGGTGAATGTGGCGGCAAATCGCAAACAACGCTGCGCCGCACGCACATGGCCGCTCGGCCCCAGCGGCCCACGTCGTGCTGCATGGGGCGTCACAGCTGTGTCGCTCCACTGGGGGCGCGTGCAAGCCACATGCATGCCCTCTGCCAGCGTGACATGTGGAATGTGGAGGCTGCTTGCTGCATGTCTGCTGCGGATCAGCCCAGCTGCCCTCATTCGGGCCGCTCGACACCGTGCGGCTGTTTCATTGGTTAGTGCCACTCATCAGGCGCAGCGATGCATGCACAAGGAGAAACAATGCAGAGCGGCCTAAGCCGGCAGGCGGAGTGCTGTGTCCGCGTGCAGGATACGAGCGGATCAGCAGGGCAGCACGCAAGCAGTTGAGGGAAGAGCGGGACGACGCGTGAAATGCCACACAGACGGGTTGCAACACACAAAAGGTCAGCTCAAGCCCACTCGGGCCCAAACAGCTGCACCAGCAGCTGTTTGTGGCTCAGCATCTGCTGCGATTCGGGTAGGTATATGGCAGGGTAGCGCAGCGGCGGCTGGCGGGCCAGCTTGCGCTATGCAGCCTCCGCCAGCAACTGGCGGGTCATAAAAAGGTGGTAGGGCGGCACATAACCGGGTGCTGCCGACCAGGACGGGTGCAGCTCAATCCTGTCGAGGTATGGAAGCCTTCTAGTGGTATCCAACAAGGCAAGCAGGTGTGTGTCTGTGCAAGGGCCCAGCAAGCACAGCTTGCGCAGCTGTGTGGCAGCGCCGGCGATTCTGGGGTTGTGGGCCAGCGCCACTGCCTCCATGCCCAGCAAGGTGAGGCGACCCAGCCAGGGCCCAACCGGCAGGTCGCTCGGCAGCCACGCCTCATCTGCAGCGTCACAGTACACCAGACGTTGGAGCTGCGGCAGGCTGCCCATCGCCCGAATTACCTGCGCACGTGCAGGTCAGAGGCTGGGGGCTCTCGGTGAGCACAATTGCTCCAGGTGGATGTCAACGGGAGCAGTGGTGGGCCTCTGCCTCCCTGACACGCCTGACCGCCCCTCAACACGTTGCACAGAAGACAGCTGCACTGCTCCTTCATCGAGCAAACCAAAGCATGACAAACAGCCACAGAACAGAAGGACAGCGCACCTGCCCGCGCAGCGGCACACCGATCAGGGCCAGCGCAGTCAGGCGGCGCAGGCTGGGAAGGAGCGCCGCCAGCAGGTCGGTGGCGGCATCACACTGGGACTCTGGGCAGCCAAAATGCAGCGCTTTCAGACCGCTGAGCGCTGCCACTGTGCGCGGCAGCTCCGTTTCATCAAAGCAGGCGTGGCGCAGCGTGGCTGCTGACAGGCAACTGGTGTTTGGGAAGTTGTCCTCCACCTCTTGATCTGGCTCCGCCACGTAGTTGCAGTCGCGCAGGCTGGAGGCGCAAGAGGCGGTTGATTAGCTCAACATGGGGTCTCCATACCGGCAGGCAGGGTGGGCACTGGGTGCAAGTTGTGTGACAGGCCATGACTGCGGCCCCCGCATGCCACCTGAGTGGCCGAACAGGAGCATGGCGCAGCAGCGTAGTGAGGGCGACAAGCAGCCCAAACACGGCTGGAAGAAGGTCGCAGGAGCAATAGGCGCACGTGAGGCTCTGGAGGGCAGTCAGCGCCGTCAACTGCACGACGGCACCAGTGGGCGGGCGGAGCAGGAGGGCGGCAGGGTCAGGCGGCAGCCGTAATCAGCACACGAGCGCCTGCTTTGGACCGCCCCAAGCCACACACCTGCCAAGTATGCAAACACGCAGCAGATCACAACACAGCACATATTCCCGGGCGCTCACATGCATCGGCGGCACAACCTGCAGGTCTCCCTGCCACGTCACCCGCGTCAGGCCGACCGGCCGATCTTCAGCCGACACCTCCATCCATTGCGCGCTCACCGACAGATCCTGCAGCCCAATGAGCTGCTCAATGCCGGGCAGTTCACCTAGCAGCAGACGGCTGGGGCAGTCGACTTCAAGGCGGCGCAGCGACCGCAGGCCTGCCGGCCAGCCGCTGTGCTGAACATGCCGCTGAAGTAGGTGTGCAGGGTGAGCTCACGCAGGCCCGTGGCGGCAGACAGGGCGGCCAAGCAAGCTCCCAGCAGCTGGTGTGCCTGGTTCTCGCCAGCGTGCCCGTGCCACTCCAGCAGCGTGCAGGTGCGCATGGAAAGCGAGTGGATGTGCGGCGCGGCGCGGCGCAGTGCAGCAGCCAGACGTAAAAGGACGGCACCGTCTCCGCTCCCAAGTCGACTGAAACCGTGCGCAGCAGCTGGGGCGCAGTGCAAAGCGCGTGCAGCTGTTTGCAGGCCTGCGCTGGGCCGAGATGCCTGGTGGGAGGGAGGGGGAGAGGGCATGCGTGGTGTGACGTTGCGGGCAGTCAGGAAGGCGGATGGGCACTGCGCTGGGCCGAGATGCCTGGTGGGAGGGAGGGGGAGAGGGCATGCGTGGTGTGACGTTGCGGGCAGTCAGGAAGGCGGATGGGCACTGCGCACTGCCTGCTGCGCAGGTAGCATGGCAAGCCCAACGGCGGCTGCCGCAACTCACCGCTGGTTTAGTGACAGCTTCTCAAGGATCAGCAGCACCAGCTCATCCGGCAGGGAGCCGTCCAGGAGTGAGGGCGGCGCCCGTTGCCTAGCGCCGCGGGAGGAATGTCGGCTAGCCCGGGCAGCCGCGCCTTGAGCAGTGCCGCCGCCAAGCTGCTGCTGCTGGTTCGGGCTGGCTGGCGCAGGGGCAGGAGCCATGCCTCGTAGGCTGGAGGTGAACGCACCCATATTGCATGGTGGCTGTGAGGGAGGGTGGCGCAGGAGCAGAGGCTTGCGGCAGCAGCGGCGGTGGCAGCGGCGGCGGCAGTGGTGGTGGCGGCCGGCAGTGGCAGGGGGCCTGAGGTGCAAGTCAGTCCAACATTTTGAGCAGCCGCACAAGTGGTTTGATGTTTCGGGGCAGCAGGTTGAGCTCAACAAGGCTGAACGCTTTTGCACTCTGTTTGAGGCCGCCTAGACCCCTGAAGGTGCAGCACTGAAGCTTGAAAAATGCGGGCACCCCAGCTAGCAGGTGGGGGTGAAGCCGGCGCCCGCATGGCCCAAGCCGCCGCCGCAACGGCCGTTCAGCCTCCTTGTGCCGCCATCGGAGCTGCCCTGCATCGATCAGACTCTTAATCAGCATCGATCACCCACCAGCAGCACCTGCCGACCCTGCCATGGCTCCAAGGCTGCCCACCCTCCTGGCTGCGGGCCTGCTGG
Source organism: Chlorella sp. Dachan (assembly GCA_006782975.1). Taxonomy (NCBI): domain Eukaryota; kingdom Viridiplantae; phylum Chlorophyta; class Trebouxiophyceae; order Chlorellales; family Chlorellaceae; genus Chlorella; species Chlorella sp. Dachan. Next base: position 519,436 of record RRZL01000027.1, on the reverse strand, counting down.
TGCTGGGGACAGCAGCAGCCGCTTCCTGGGGCCCAGGCTCGGCCAACACGCCCGCCCCAAGCCCCAGCGGCCAGCCTGCCGCCTCACCCGCACCCTCTGCGCCGAGCGCCGACTGCTCGTCACTGGCCACAACTATCTCGGGCACTTGTGCTGCCGAGCTCAACATCAGTGAGCTGGCATCGGGCATGGCAGGGCGCCCCGAGGGGGGTGTATGGCACATTGGGCGCTTCCGCTGCACACTCGCCAGGCATGTTGGCGCACCAGCCCCCTCCCTCCCACATGCCATGTCATGTCGACCTGGCCTGCCCATCTTTGCCCCTCTCTGCAGTGGCGCCAACCTACTCGCCGATGGCAACCGCTCTGCCGACCGATCAGGAGCGCTCCAAAGCCACCTCCGACCTTCAGGTGAGCGGCATGCGGGCGGGGCCTGTCGCTTCCCTCATGCCATGAAGCTCCCTGAGGTTGTGTTGCGCCAGCTGCTGGGCGGCGGTAAGGCAAGCATGAGCGGATTGCGCTGGGCTGGGATTGCATGCCTCGGCCATGCGCTCAAGATCGCACGACATGGGATGGGATGGGGTGTCCGGTGCAACTCCTGGCACGGCACGGCATGGCATGGCATGGCATGGCAGCCCTGGCGTTGCTGCCGCAGCTACCGCTGCCACCGGCTGCTTGCATGGCATGCCTGGCCCGCGTCATGCAAACAATGGCATGGCATGGCATGGCAGCCCTGGCGTTGCTGCCGCAGCTACCGCCGCCACCGGCTGCTTGCATGGCATGCCTGGCCCGCGTCATGCAAACAATGGCATGGCATGGCATGGCAGCCCTGGCGTTGCTGCCGCAGCTACCGCTGCCACCGGCTGCTTGCATGGCATGCCTGGCCCGCGTCATGCAAACAATGGCATGGCATGGCATGGCAGCCATGGCGTTGCTGCCGCAGCTACCGCCGCCACCGGCTGCTTGCATGGCATGCCTGGCCCGCGTCATGCAAACAATGGCATGGCATGGCATGGCAGCCCTGGCGTTGCTGCCGCAGCTACTGCCGCCACCGGCTGCTTGCATGGCATGCGCATTGTTTGCATGACGCGGGCCAGGCATGCCATGCAAGCATTGGCCGGCTGGGCGGGCCAGAGTGATGTGCTAGCTGTGGTCGCAGCGACTCAATAGCTGCCCGCACTCTCCCTCTTCAGGCTGCTGGGCTGCCTGCGCCGGGCTGCTGCACTGCACTCAAGCCGTGGGCGCAGGCCCGGTGCCATTGCGACGAGTAAGTGGGGTGGGCAGAGTGCTGCCTGCAGGGTGGGCAGAGGTGTTGCATGCACTGTGGAGCACATGACAGGCTTGCTGCCAAGTTTGCATGCCTGTGTACTTTGCGTACCAACGTGTACGCTGCAACGTGCACTGCCAACATAACGTCCTCCCTGTCCTCCCAACCACAGGGCGTACGCTCAGGCCCTGGCTGCCCTGGGAGTGGACCGTGCCTGGGCGGCTGGCGTTGGTTCACTCATGGCTCCGCTGTGCGGGCTGGACTTCAGCCCCTCCTGCTGAAGCGACTCTAAACCGGCGAGCGTGAAGATCTCGCGTGTTCCCCAAGACCTGCGTCACATGGCGCCTTGAAGTTGCTGTTCCAATCTGTGCGTGCCGATTTTTCATCCAGCGCACCCTGCCTTGCCAGCCTGGTCTGCCATGCCAGGCCCAGTTCCCCATTACATACGTAGTCGTCAAAAAACGTAACAAAGAGAATTTAAGGTCACAAACACTTGCTGCTTCTAGATCCCCGCTGCTGCGGCACCCCGCCTGCAGAGCACGGCCATCCTGCTGTCTCAAACCGCGGCAGGTTAGACCTGCCACAGCACGCCTGCCTGCTTGCTGCGCTGCCATCCCGCCCGCTTCAGGCTCAGAGCCGCATGCAGGCTCAGCGGCTCCAGGCAGGGCGGCCGTCGGTCTGGTAGCGCTCAGGCTTGCGGATGCTGCGCGCCGCCACGCCGTGGAACACCTGCATCAGGGGACGTGGACACACTTTTGGGAGGGAGGACAAACGGCACCCATGATCCCACGCAGTTGCATCATGGTAGCTATGCACGGTTGCATGGCCGGCAGTTGGACATGGTGGGCGCAAGGACAGGCCAAGCTTGGGCTGCCGGGATGCACACGCCAGCAGATTGCGAGTGTGAGACAGCTTGCCTTGAAGGGGCGGCCAGACGGGTCCAGCGCAACTGGCACCTGGGGCATCGGCTCCCGAGCAAACAGCGGCTCGTCGGCGTGCAGGGCCTGAGCTGCCGCCTGCGCCTGCGCCGCCATCTGCGCCTGCGCCGCCGCCTGCTGATACATCAGGAACTGGCTCTGCTGCGCCTGCCACATGTAGGCCTGCTGCTGCTGCGCCTGCAGCTGCTGGTAGTACAGCGCCTGCTGCTGCTCAGCGCTCAGCTCCTGCGCCTGGTACTGCGCTGCCGCCTGCCAGGAGGCAGCTGGCTCGGGCGCGGCACCGGGCTGCTGGGGCAGTGGACGGCTGTAGCGCATGGCGGGGCCGCCCGCCTGTGCGCCCCACTGCTGAGCCATGCCCATTGGCTGGCCTGCCCAGGCGCCCGGCACCGGCTGCGGGCCAGGCATGTAGTAGCCAGCTGGAGCCTGCTGCAGCAGGTGCACCGGGTGGGTGGGGAGGGAGGCGGCACCCCAGGTCGAGCTGCCTGCTGAGCCTGGTGCAGGGTAGCCACGGCGGCCGGGAGCCACGGTGAAGCTTGCGGCCGAGTGGACGGCTGGGATGAGGCCCGCGCCACCCACCAGCTGGTCCTGCAAAGCGGGAGTGGGAGGGATTTAAATGAGGAGGGCGATGCTTCCGTTCTTTCGCTGGAGCACTTGGTAGCGGCGGTTGCTTGACCTAGGGAGTCACATTGCACTGCTTGCCGGCTGCCCACCATGAACCCGCCCAGCCCACCTCGTACAGCGGCGGCAGCTTGGCTCCCTCATAAGGCGGCCAGCTGGCGGCCACGTTCACATTCGCCTGCAGGCCAGGCGCTGCAGCCGCGGCGAAGGGGGCATAGGGGTGTGCCTGCTCCTCATCCGCTGCCGCCGTGCCGACTGCCGACAGGGCCTGCCCGCTGGCGCTGTCCTCCTGCTCGTCTGCTGGGGCGGGGCCACCAGAGGGGATGGAGGTGCTGGCACCTGCTGCTGCATCAGCACTGGCAGCCGGATCGCCTGGGGCAGGCTCGGCCACGTCGTCACCGCTGGTCGGCCGCACGGCTGCCTCAGCAGGCACCTCGTCATCTGCCACAGGCTGCTCCGGCTGAAGGTCCGTTGGAGCAAATGGCGGCGGCGGCATGACCTGGCCGGGCGCCCCACCAACGCCAGCGGGTGCAGGCATAAACCAGGCGCCTGGTGCGGCTGCGGGCGGCGCCGCCAGGCCGGGCCTGCCCCAGTTGAGCAGGGCACCAGAGCCAGCTGGGCCGGCCCCTGGGGGCAGAGGCGGGAAGGCAGCGGGGGGCAGGCCTGCGCCCGGCAACTGCATGGGCGGCAGGTGGGGCGCCACCAGCGGCGGAGCCGTCATGAGATGGGTGGGCGCCCAGCCGGCGCTGCCGCCGCGGCTGGCGGGGCTGCCTCCTCGGCGGCCCGCGGACTTGGCAGGGCGGGGCTTGGCGCCGGCTGCAGCCAGGATCTCACTCATGCTGGGCTTGCTGAGGCGGCGCAGGCGGCCGGCTGCCTCAGGGCTGACTCCTGCGGCCTCTGGTGCTGTGCGGCTCAGCGGCACCATGTGGCTGCTAGGCTTGGGGCGGCCAGCAGAGGCCACAGCTGGGCGGCTGCCTACCGCGTTGGTGGGGCCGGGCGGGTCGTGCAGCGGCGCCATGCGGCGGGAGTGGGTGGGGGAGCGTGCTGCGGGCGGGCTGCCCAGCTGCGCCGCGCTCTGCGATGTCGGCACAGCGGGCTGCACCCGCCGGGCCTGCGGGCTGCCCCTCTTGGCCATGGGGCTCCACTGGAGCAGCGGCTCGTCAATGCCAGCCGGCTCGGCACTGCTGGAGGCCGCCAATGGCGAGCCTGCTGGCAGCACCAGTACGGCGGGCGGCACTGCCATGCCGGCCCCGAGGGTGCCCTGCCCAGCAGGTGCAGCAGGGCCGGGCTCCTCGCAGTCCTGCTCCGACCCCTGCCCCTGCTCAGCTGCTCCCGCCAGCTGCTGCTCCGACAGCACCTGCATCAGCTTGGCGCTGACCTCCCGCTGCAGCAGCTGGCTGTAGCTCTCCTGCAGGTTTGGGGAGGGCACGGGGGAAGGGGCGGTCACTAAAATGGCTGCCGAACCAGTTTGCATACGACGCGCCTTTCCGGTCAGCGTTCTGTCGCACTGCACACGCACAACAACCCACCTCGGTGATGACAGCCAGGCCGCCCTCCAGGAAGGCGCTGGTGGTCTGCCCCACCGCCGAGCCACTGCCCTGTGCCTCCTGCTCTGCCGGCGGCGCGGCCTCCACGTCAGGCTGCCTGGCCAGCTTCGTGGGCGGCTCCTCACCCAGCGCTGTGGGAGCCTGCTCCATGCCGCCCATGGGCTGCTCCGCCTCACTGTCTGCCCCACCCTCCGGCGCGGGCTGGTCTGCCTCAGCCACCGGCAGTGCTGCCTCCTCCTCTGGCGCCTGCTGCTGCTCCACTGCCGCTGCCGCAATCTCCAGGTTGGCACTTTCTGCCTCTGGTGCGCACTGCTTCTGCACCTCCGCGGCTGGCGGTGCCATCTGGACCTTTGTTCCGGCAGCAGCTGCTGAGGGCACGTCAGCATTGCCCTCTCCTGCCGGCTGCTCCGCCTCGCGCTCCGCCTCAGGAGCTGGCTGCTCCACCGCCGCTGCCTTCCCTGCCGCGGCGCCTGCCGCTGCACCGTCCTCCTCCGCAGCTGACTGACCAGCCAGCTGTGCCACACCTCCATCTCCCTCTGGCACGGGCTGCTCCGCTCCGGTGGCTGCGCCATCATCCACCGCTGCCTGCTCTTCCGCCACTGGCTCGGCTGTGACCGGCACGCCACTTCCAGCCTGCTCGTCCGCGCTCGAGGGCAGGGAGTGGCCCTCCAGGCTGTCGCTGCCTGCCCCGCTGGACTCGCCCGCGTGCTGCAGCTTGGGCTCTGCAGCCGGTGGGGCTGTGGGGCAGCCCGCTGCCTGGCCCTGCTCCACCACTCCCTCCTTGCCCTCGCCCGGCGCAGAAGGAGAGGCACCTGGGGCCTCCTTCTCCAGCGCCGCAGGAGTAGCAGACACTTCATCTGCCTCCGCTGCCGGCTCCTCCAGCACCGCTTCCTCGCACGAGGCGGGCGGCTCGTCAGCTGCATGGCTGGCCTCAGCTGTGGCCGGGCTCTCAGCTGCCTCCGCAGCTGGCTCCTCCACTGTGACCACAGCAGCAGCAGCAGCCGCATCCGGCACAGGCTGCTCTGCTGCGGGCTCCTCTACTGCGGGCTGCTCTGCAGGCGCTTCTGCTGGCCCGTCCGCCACCATGGGCTCCTCTGCTGCGCCAGTCGCCCCAGCTGTTGGCTCTGCTGGTGCCACACTCCCCCCTGCTGCTGGCTCCTCGGCTGCCGCAGGCTTGTCTGCAACATCAGACGGCTCCTCGGCTGCTGGGCCCTCAGATGCAGCCTCCTCGCCACCGGGCCGCTCCTCTGCAGGACCCATGACTGGCGGCTCTGCTGCCGCCTGCAGGCCCCCGGCTGCGTCCTCTGAGCCTGCCTGCCCCTCGGGCGCTGGCTGCTGGGCGAGTGCCACCTCTGCCCCTGCCGGGTCGGCCAGGGTCTGGCCGTCTCCCGGTGCTGGTACCTCTGCCGCCTTCCCGCCCGCCGCTGCCGCCTCGGCCGCGCTGCCGCCTGCCTCCGATGCGCCTTTAGCCACCTGGTCCACCAACGTGGCGAGCGCTGCCTCCTCGCTGTCCTCGGCGGCTGGGGGGCCGGCTGCAGGAGCCGCTGGCTCGGGTGCTGCTGCGTCTGGAGCTGGTGGGTCTGCCGCTGCCCGCGCCTCTTCTGCCGCCGCCCCCGCCTGGCTGCCTGGCTCGGCAGCTGCGGACTCCTTGGCGGCCTGCTGCACGCGCAGCTGGGTGCAGACGCGCGCCACGAGGCCTTCCGCCACCTCGGCGTCGGCGCTGCTTGCGTCGGTGGCGCCGGCGCCCTTAACCGCCGCGGCGGTGGCATCTTTCACGCCTACACAGCGGACGGTTGCGTGCGAGAGCATCATGTTGTGCATGTGTGCAAGGTTAAGTGCCTAGAGGTAGCATCCCGCTTGCGCTGTCTCAGTTGGCACGCCCTCGCGCGCGCCTGCGGACGCCTCTTCCTCCGCTTCCGCCGCTGCGGCGGCGCCGCCGTCCAGGGCCGCCATGCCCTCGGCAGCCGCCTGCTGCCCGCCGCCTGCCTCGGACGTGCGGGGTGAGAGCCGGGAAGGGCGGCGCGGCCAAGGGAGCGGGGCCTCTGGCGCAACGGAACGGTCAACAGGGCCGCGTTGAGACACCCCGAGCTTGGTGGGCCCTTTGGCTGTCTGGGCGTGAGAAACACCCGCCTGAATTGACAAACCAGGCGCCGCGGGGACCAAATGAGACGCCCTCAGTCATCCGCCGAAATGCGCCGCCAGCGGGGCGAGCGGTGGCCGCCTACTTGGTGGCGACCTTGGCCCCCCCGCCGTCCTCCGCTCCTAGCGTGCAGTAGTCCCTGCGGCTGCTGCAGTCCAAACAGCGCCCCCAGCTCCCCGTCCCCGCTCCGAGCGCCGACCCGGCGCCCAGCGGCAACCCTTTTGGCAGGCACTGCCTGGTGAGCACCAAGATGGTGCAAGTGCTGTGGATCTGCGCCCAGCCCGCCGCTTGGCTCAGGGTCGGCGCGAGGAACAGGGTTCCGCGCAAACCCGGTGCCCCGCGGGCCGGGCGCGGGCCTGGAGAAACCTGATCGGTCGGCCGAGGCGTTGCTCCGTGCCGGAGCCTCGCCGGCTTGCGCAGCGTGGCGGCCCGCTTGACCGCGCACGGCCCTGCCCTCCCTGCAGGTCCCCCGAGGCCCTCCCCGCACCCAACCCGGTCACCATGTCGCAGCAAGCCGACATCCGCCGCCTGGTGAGCAGGAACCGCGCGTTAGTCATAGTGGCAGCGCCTGGCAGGGCCGACCGCCCCCGCCTGTCGAGGTTTGCGCGCCTGATCGGGGGATAGAAAACGATGCCATGAACCGGGCGCGCAGCGACGAGGGCTCCAAGGCTGGGCCCCGCTGCTCCGGCGGCGCCGCCGCCGCCTGCGTCGCCCCGCTTGACCCGCCCTCCCTTGCCTGCCTGCAGGTCAATGAGGCGCACCCGCCTCGTGCCGCCGACCTGGCGGAGCTGCACAGCCTGCAGAAGACGCGCAAGGAGCGCGGTGAGTCATGCTGGGCAGTGCCGCTGCCGCTTCCCTCCGGCGGCATGCACGTGCTGCGCATGTGCAGCGTGGCGACGCCCGAGCAGCTGCTATTGCACACAAGCCCTGACAGCAAAGCAGGCGCCATGCAGCAGCATGCAAGCTGCACGGTGTCATGACAGGCGCCTGGCTGGACAGCGGCGCCGTGCCGCGCCATGCACCCGAGCCCCGCGGACGCCCTCATGCTTCCGCCTCATGCTTCTGCCTCACCCCGCCGCCCCTGCAACACAGACACCACCGACAAGGCGGCCTCGCTGTCCACCACGCTCAAGTCGGGGTCGCGCGAGGCGGGCCCCCGCGTGGTGGTGCGCGAGCCCAAGCACCTGTACATGCCGCAGAGCCCGCGCTCCCGCGCCGCCGCCGAGGCGGAGCAGACCGACCTGATCAAGGGTGAGGCCTCTTTGGGTTCTGGTTCTGCACCAGGTGTGCTGCAGGGTGAGGCGGTGTAGTGAACGCGGGAGCGGTGCAGGCGGAGCAGACAGCCGACCGAACTGGGCAATGGCGAGGCGCGCAGCTTGCATGCCTTGACGTTGTGCGTAGTGGACACCGGGAGGACGCCATGGTGTTGTTGCGACTGCTAGGGCAGCCCTGCCTGTCTGGCCATGTGCGCTGCCACTGCAATGCCTGCCCATGCAGCTGTATGCACCGCGCTGTGCCGCATGGCTCATGTTTCGCAAGTTTCGCAAACTCGTTGTGCCGCGCAGAGATGTTCCATGAGATGGGCGACATTGGCCTGAAGCCGGTGGTGGTGTACCACAACCTGAGGTGGGCAGCTGGGTGCTGGATGAAGGTGTGGTGATGTGGCAGGTCGTGGGGCGTTGCAAGTGGTCAAGCATGCCACCACACTGTAGCCATGGTTCACACCCAGGAACATGCGGTTTAGTACCATTCATCCCCTCCCCTTTTGCAGCGTGCCGGAGCTGTACGAGCACGCGCTCAAGTACGAGCCGTCCACCCACATTGTGGGCCACGGCGCGCTGGCCACCCTGTCGGGCGCCAAGACCGGCCGCTCCCCCAAGTGAGGAGGAGGGTGCTGCTGCGTGTGTGCTCTGCGTGCTCTGTTGCATGGGGGTCCACAGCAGCGCTCGATGATGCGTGGAACTGCCAGCTGCATGCAAGGCGGGCAACCACTGTCCGTTGTGACGCTCTGTTCGCCCCCTCCCCGCCCCACCGCCCCGAAGGGACAAGCGTGTGGTGCGGGACCCCGAGAGCGAGGCCGACATCTGGTGGGGCGCCGGCTCGCCCAACTACGAGATGGATGAGCGGTGGGTGCCCTTCCTTCTGAAATGAGTTGCTAACTGGTTGGGTTGATTAGTCAGCTGCAGCTGAGTGTGGGTCGAGCGGGAGATGGATGGGCGAGGAGCATGTGCAGGTCGCGGCAGGCGCCTGCTGTCGTGCCCTGCTGGCAGTGAGGGGTGGTGTATGGAAGCTTGCAAGTTGCCAAAAATGTCACCACTCCGAATTCCTGCCCCGCAGCACCTTTGTGCTGAACCGCGAGCGCGCTGTGGACTACCTCAACACCCTGGACCGCCTGTACGGTGCGTGCTGTGCCTGCTGTGGTCTGGTGGCATGCCGCACGGCGGGCGCCGCGCCCACACAGCGTTGCTGCCGCTGCCACGCTTGGTCAGCGGTCCTCCCTTCCTCCCGGCTGCTTCCCCACCGCCATCAACCCAGCCTCAACCCAACCCAACCGTCCTTCTGGCTCTCCCGCCCGCCTGCAGTGTTTGATGGCTTTGCGGGCTGGGACACCGAGGCGCGCTTCAAGATCCGCGTGGTGTGCGCCCGCCCCTACCACGCCCTGTTCATGCACAACATGCTCATCCGGTGAGCGTTTGGGCTGGGCTGCCGCGGCCTGGCCACCCTGCGCCTCCGCCTGCAGCCTGGGCGGGTGATGTTGCCCAGCTCCTGACTGGTCTTGCTCCCTGCAACCGCCCCCCGCTCGTGCAGGCCCACCGAGGACGAGCTGCACGATTTTGGCCTGCCCGACTTCACCATCTACAACGGTGGTGGTGAGTACCGCACCTGAGTGCACCTGGCATCGCTTCCTGACGGCTGCTCCCCATGTGCTCCGCGCGGCCCGCTGCTCACATGTCGCTGGCCTGCCTGCCGCGTCAGCAGCGTTTCAACCTCGCCCCACACACACTCCCTCCCTGCATGCACCCCCCACGCCCGCAGCCTTCCCCGCCAACCGCTACACCAGCTACATGACCTCCTCCACCTCCATCGACGTGTCGCTCAAGCACAAGGAGATGGTGAGTGAGGGCTGGGGGTGGGGTGATGAGGGCGGCGGCGGCGGCGGCGGCGGGCGGTGAGCTGGCGCGGTGGCCTGACCCTGTCCTGACCCCACCACGTTGCACACGCTGTGGCCCCCCTCCCGCCTCCTTGCAGGTCATCCTGGGCACGCAGTACGCGGGCGAGATGAAGAAGGGCGTGTTCAGTCTGATGAACTACGTGCTGCCCAAGATGGGCATCCTGTCGCTGCACTCCGGCTGCAATGAGGGCAAGGACGGCGACGTCACCCTGTTCTTCGGCCTGTCCGGTGCGTGCAGCTGTGGGTGTTTTAGTTAATAGCACTAGTACAATTAAATTACACTGGAGTATGGGTTGGTTGCACAGCTGACTGCTCGGCCATGCACACCGACGACGGCCGCCGCCTCCTGACGCCGCCTTGGTGCGCCTGACGCCTCACGAGCACGCCTGCTGCATCCCACCACCCCCACTTGCAGGAACGGGCAAGACTACCTTGAGCGCGGACCCTGCTCGTCCCCTAATTGGCGATGACGAGCACGGCTGGAGGTGGGTGCCTGCTGTCTTTGACTGCTGCTCCTCATACTTGGCTTTCTGGCATATCAGTTACATCGTTGTTGCCTACATTTCAGGTAAATCGGTGTTGCCTAGGCCTAGCTCTCCTAAACTTCATGCCACGTCCAGTCATGCTACACTAAGATCCTAGGCTATGCACTGCTTCCCATCGCTCGTCAGCCACCGCTGCTGCTGGGCGGCCCCAGGCAGCCCAGCGGCCAGGCCGCAGGGCTGCCTGTGGGCCGCCTCACGTCCCGCCACTGCTGCTGCTGCGCTGCGCTGTGCCCGCTACCGGGCGCGGCACAGCACCGCCATCCTCGTGCTCCGCTGCTGGGCGGCCCACAGGGCTGCCTGTGGGCCGCCTCACGTCCCGCCACTGCTGCTGCTGCTCTGCTGCGGCACAGCACCGCCATCCTCGTGCTCCGCTGCTGGGCGGCCCACAGGGCTGCCTGTGGGCCGTCCCAAGTGCTGCCACTGCTGCTGCTGCTCTGCTGCGGCACAGCGCCGCCAGCCTGGTGCTCCGCCTCCCCTCCTCGCCCTCGCCTGCTGCTGCCATGCCGTTCCCGCCACTTCATCATACTGCACATCATCGCCGCCTCCCATCCTCGCCTCCGCCCGCCGCCGCTGCTGCTGCGCACGCCCGCTACTACTACTTCTACGCCATGCTGCTCAGCACCTCCGCCTCCTCCTCCTCGGCCGCCTCCAGCTCCGCCAGCGCTTCCAGCTGCGCCCGCTCGTGCTCCTCGCGCTCCGCCTCCGCTGCCGCTGCCGCGTTGTCCTCCTCGTCCTCCTCCTCGTCCTCGTCGCCCGCTGCTGCTGCTGCCGCCGGTGCTGCCGGTGCCGTCACCGCCGGCACTGCTGCTGCCGCCGCCGCCAGCGCCTCCTCACGCGCCTCCTCGCTCGCCTCAGCTGCCTCAGCCTCCTCATCTTCCTGTGCATGCTGTGCGTCACCCTGAATGCGAACCTAACATACCTACAAACGCCCTGCTCCTCTGCAGCGACCGCGGCGTGTTCAACATTGAGGGCGGCTGCTACGCCAAGGCGATCGGCCTCAAGGAGGTGAGGAGGGGGGCCGGCTTGAGCAAGCACTGTGGAGGGCAAGCTGGCTGGCTCTGGAGTGCACTGGTGCCCCGCCTATTCGTGACACTGCCCCTGCCGTTGCAACTGTGCACTGGAGCGCTAGTGCTCACGCACCCTCCTGATCTGCCGTCCCGCAGGAGAACGAGCCCGACATTTTCCACGCCATCAAGTTTGGCTGCATCCTGGAGAACGTGGTGTTCGATGAGGAGGTGAGGCAGGGGGCTGCTGCTGTGCTGCTGCAGCAGCTGCGGCGGTGCAGCTGCTGCTGCTGGGTTGAGGCAAGCTGCGGCACTGTTGCTGGCATGCCGCCTGCCGGCCTCTACGCTGCACAGCTCGCTGCATGCTGCGCATGGAACAGCACCTCTCTCGCTCTTCACACAACAACTGCACCTCACTGTCGCATGGTGTGCGCCTGGACGTTTTCACCAACCTTGCATGTTTTGCATCCGGCTGGCTGCAGACCCGCACCGTGGACTACGACAACAACCGCATCACTGAGAACACGCGCGCCTCGTACCCCATCGAGCACATCGGTGAGCGAGGCCAGGTTGTGGTGTCGCCTGCTGTGCCAACCCCATCTGGCACACATGCGGCCAGCAAGGGTAGACGCACTGCTGCGCTGCCTTGGCCCTCCCAGCGGTCTGCCACACCGACACCCAAATCGTCGCCCAGCTCCCGTTTGGACACGGCGCCGAGACGCCGTGTGGTGGGTGGCCTCCCCAGCACCATCTCCTGGTGTGCTGAGCCGTGTCCCCTGCTCCCCATGCCGCTGCGCTGCAGAGAACGCTAAGATCCCGTGCGTGGGCGGCCACCCCAAGAACATCATCATGCTGTGCTGCGACGCCTTCGGCGTGCTGCCGCCCGTGGCCAAGCTGACCAAGGAGCAGGCCATGTACTACTTCATCAGGTGCGGATTTGTCGTTTGTAAATGGTCACTTGTAAGTGTATTGCTGCGTCTGCGTACTGTGTGGCACAGCTGATTAGGGGCTGGCCAGCTGGTTAGGGGCTGGTTAGCTTATGAGGGGCTGGCTCGACATGCATCACACCGGATTGTGTCGCCTGCATGTGCACCAGGGCACGCCATGCCGCCGGCTGCCTGCCGTGCGCCTGCCCCGCCCTGCCTTCCTCTATCTTTGCGCTTGGCTGTCACAGCTGTTCGGCCCACTGCTCACCACACTCCTCTCCCTTGGGCGTCATTCCTCCCCCGCAGCGGCTACACCGCCAAGGTGGCGGGCACTGAGCAGGGCGTGACGGAGCCGGAGGCCACCTTCTCCGCATGCTTCGGCTCCGCCTTCCTCATGTGGCACCCAGTGAGCTGGCTGCTGTCTGTTGCGTCAAGGCTGCCTGGCTCGCTCCCATTCAGCCCCCAGCTCCCCTCCCTGAGGCCCCCGGAACACGGGCGCTGACACGCAGCTCGCTGCGCAGCCGCCGCTGCTGGCCCTCTGCTGCCCAGCCCAGCCTGCACACCCACCTGCTGGCCCCTCCCCCCTCCCACTCCCACTCCACAGACCAAGTACGCCTCCATGCTTGCCGAGAAGGTTGAGAAGCACGGCACCAACGTGTGGCTCATCAACACCGGCTGGACCGGCGGCCCGTACGGTGAGGCGGGGGGCGACTGGGGCAGCCCGGGCCGTTTGTGGGCAGGGTGTGCGGCAGGCGGCATGTCAGCAGCTTGCGCGTCAGCTGCGCCTGCTTCCTGGGCTGGCCCGCGAGCTCATGCGGTTGGTCTGTGCTGCTGCCCTGCCTGCTGCCGCCTCTCACCCTGCATGCTGTCCCAACCCCACCCACCCTGCAGGCGTGGGCTACCGCTTCAAGCTGCGCCACACGCGTGCCATCGTGGATGCCATCCACAGCGGCGAGCTGAGCAGCGCGGAGTACGAGAACATGCCCATCTTCAACCTGCAGGTGGGTTAAGCAAAAACAGATGGCAACAGGCCTGCTGTTGCAGGCTTGCATTTGGTGCTGGGAAGGGGCTGGGAAGGGCCAGGGTGGCGGGGTGCGGGAGCCCCGAGCATCCCCATTTTGAACCTGCAGGTGCGCGTGCACGTAGTGTCGTGGTGTGCTGGTTTGGGGGGCGCGCCTGCGCCGCCTGCCCTCCCTCCTGCCTGCAGTGTGTGCTGCACATGTCTGCACGTCCACGTGCCTTCTCCCCTCGCTGTCCCTCATCCGCCCTGTCCCTGCCCCGCCACCTGTCCGCTCCCGCCAGGTGCCCAAGGCGGCGTCCAACGTGCCCTCCGAGGTGCTGCTGCCCTCCAACTGCTGGGCTGACAAGGAGAACTACACCAAGACCCTGACCCACCTGGCCGAGCTGTTTGTCAAGGTGGGCTGGGTGCCCGGCCTCTGCCTGCTTGTAGGGCGGTTGGTGGCTTTGGTTTGAGGAGGCGGCGGCAGTCCCCTCCTGTTGTCGCATATTTGCAACGAGTTGCCACGGGACACGAAAGCAGGCAGTGAGGTGCACTGGGCCTGTCTGGGCCTGTCTCCTTACCCGCTGCTATGCCCCGCTGCAACCCCACCTGTCTGTGTGCAGAACTTCAAGAAGTTTGAGGACGGCGGCGGCCACGTGACTGCTGAGGAGGCGCACCGCATCCTGGAGGCAGGCCCCCGTGTGTAAGCGCAGCGCGACGCAGCACGCACAGCGCACGCAGCATGACGCGGCGTGCCGCAGTGCAGCCGTGACCCTCGGGGCGGCCGCAGCCGGCGGCAGCGGCCAACCGTGGCGACGGTCAGTGACTGGCAGGCGGCATGCGGGCGGGCGGCACGCGGGTGGGCGGCACGCCGGGAGTAGCCCTGCTGGCCTCGCCTGCTTGTCCCAGTGCCCGCCCGCCCCCCTGCCTGCCTTGATGATGATGCATCGTTTTGATGAACGTATCAGGCTCAAACCCTCCTTGCTTCACCTCCCTTGCTCGGAATCCCCATGAATGGACGGTGCCGCTCGGTGCGGTGGGCGCCCGCCCGCTCAGGCCACCCCTGTCGGTGTGCCACGTTGCGGCGGCTGCCGGTGCCAACCGCCGGGCGGCAGAAAGATATACAGTGTATACTCCCGCCCCCCTCCAGCGCCCATTGCTGCTTGCCCTTTTTGCTTCTGATCACTTGCTTTGTTGGCCGTCATTGTTGTGTAACCGCACACGCAAGCATGTTCCAAGTGCTTGCCGCAACACTGTACGCACCATGTCAAGTGTGAGGTTGCAAGCAGGCGGCAGCGGTGCTGTTTGACTGGAGCCAGCAGGCAGGGTGGGGAGCTGCAGGCAGTTGAGCCAGAAAGCCACGAAGCATCTGCTTGGGAGCTGTGAAACGCTTTGCAGGCGCAATGGCGGCAGCAGTCGAAGGGTTCGCGCTCATGCGGCGCCAAGCGACCTTTTGATCTGAGTGTTGGGAGGCGTTCAAAGGCTTGCCTTCCCCCTCAGGAGAGTTCTCATCTTTTTGAGCAGGTTTGAGCAGCAGTTCCAGCCACACTCGTGTCAGCCCACGGCCGCCATTGCCCACCACTGGCTCCCCAGGCAGCCCTGCTGCACGTGAGGGCTGCAGGGTGCAGGTCGCTGGGCTGATCGGCAGGGGAGGGCCTCTCCAGCCTCCGAACGGGTCGACGCTTGGCCTTGGAGGCAGCGGCATGCCAACGAGAAGTAGGGGAGGTGGCGGTCGCCCTGTGCCAGTGCAGCTGCTGCAGGCGGCGAGCGCCTCGCTGGTTGAGCGCCGACGCTCCTAAGGACATCCGCAAGTTTGGGCTTGTTCTCCCCCTACCAGCTGTGCTTTCCTACCAGCGTACCTGCTTCCTGGATGCAGGTGGATACCCTGGCAGCTCAGGCAGCACACCTGCCGGGCAAGGGCAGGGCTGTTCAGCTGGGCAAGACCGGGCGATTCCCGCGCCAGCACCAGCCACGCCGCACGCAGCCGCCAGCTGGAGCCTGCTAGCTGAGCATGCAGCGGGGCTGGAAGCAGAGCAGGCTGTGTGCAGCCTGGTGGCGCAGTTCATGCCTCCTGAACCCCGGGAAGGAATGGCTGGGGTGCAGCGGAGTCTGCACAACGTACTCCTCTTAGCTGCCAGCAGGTGGGCGGCCTGGACGCTGAGGCCCACCGCTCGCTTGGGGAGCTGGGGCGGCTGGCGCTGGAGATGTCCAGCTACACAGAAGTGATGGAGGAAGCAGAGGTGCGTTTTCACGCTGCATGGCAAGGCATGGCCGGGGCAACGAAGGGGCTGGGGTAACGAGGGGCTCGCAGCTGCACATCTGCAGTGTGTCACACGTACAGGAACATTGGCCGCACATGCAGTTGAGACATGAACAAGTCGTTCTGCCTGACGAGCTAAGCCGCTTCCAATTGCCCATCCGTGCAGGATGCGCTGCAGCCGCAGCAGCCGCCCCAGCCGGCGTCAGGTGCCGAGTTTCGAGAAGCGTGCCTGCGGCGCTGCGCTGCGCTGCCACCCGCCCAGCGCGGTCCCGATGAGACAGCGTTTCTGGAGTCAGTGCAGCTGTGCCGCGAGGTGTGCGAGCTGCTGCCGCTGACGCCCAGCGGGCGGCCCGCGCTGCCCCGCATACCGCTTCAACCAACCACACAGACAGTAGAGCTGGCACTCGCCAGCTCTGGCGGGCCATGTATGTCTGCCCCTACCACTGCACGCCGGCAGGAGGCAGCGACCCATGGATCCCAGTGATTGCTTACTTGCAGCACCGCACAGCAAGCAGCGATTACGACCTGCTTCAAACCATTCGGTGGGGGGAGGACAGCACTGAAGCAGGAGGGGCAGCTGGAGGCAGCAGCAGCAGCAGAGGCAGCAGGGCTGCTGCTGGCCACAGCTACGGCAGCGCCGTACAGCTTAGCAGCGTGCCCGCCAGCTCAGCTTTGCGGCTTGCGCTGCTGTGCGCTGCTTTGGGACGGGTCACCAAACCCACACTTGGCATGGCGCGTCCTTGGGAGCAGCTCGGCAGTTCTTTTTGCAGCTGGACAGCTATGTAGACTTGGATCAGCCTTACGCCGAAGTGCAGCGGCGCGTCAACAGCCTGCAGACTCTGTGCAGCGGCTGTGGCGCTGTGGCAGTCGGGCTGCGCAAGTGCTCGGCATGCAGGCGCACACAGCATGTGAGTATGACTGCAGCCCCGCTTGTGTCCGCTAGCAGCACGTTGGCCATTTGCAGGCAACAGTGTAGCCGGGCCCAGCATCCTGTGCCATGGGCTGGTTGCCGGCGCCTGCACTTTGTGACACTGTGCTGTTACTTCTCTTCGCCCCACCGCTCCGCAGTGCTCGCCCGAGTGCCAGAAGCGGCACTGGCCCAGCCACCGCGCAGAGTGCAGGGCGGCTGCCGCTGGTGCCGCTAGCAGCAGCTCGAGCGGCTAGCCCGCCAAAGCAGTTGTGAGATGACGCCAGTTGCCGTGCAGCCACCCCGCCATGTGGAGGACCACGCCAGCCCAGCTGCGTGCTCACTGGAGACCATGCAGAGCGCACGAGGCGCTAACATCGATGAAGCATCTAAACTTGCCTGTGTTGGCCTCTGACTAGCTGTGTTGCTTTTGTAACTATCGCTTGAAGCTGAAAGACAGCTGGTGTGCATTCAAGCTTTGCGAGCGCACGGTTAGGATGGATGCAGGGGCTGGACCGAACGCAGAAGGGTTGGATTGGATTGATGGGCTGGGTTCGTTCGAAAGTCATGAATAAAGCACCAACTCCTCTGCCTGCCGCCGCCGCTGCTCATGCATCTGCCGCCGCCACTGCTCCACCTGCTGTGCATGGTAGCGCCGGGCCATCCGCACGCTGAGCAGCGCTGCTGCCACCATGGCTGCGCTGCGGCCGTACCGTCCACAGTCAGGGTCAGGCTGAGAGGCCAGGGCTGCCGTGCCCGCCGCCTCCCCTCCTGATGCTCTGCCTCTGCCGCTGCCTCGTCTGCCGCATCCCACACCTGCTGCTGCAGCTGCTGCTGGTTGTATTCGGCTGGAGGCACCACACAGCCTGCTCGTTCGTGATGAGTCGGGGGGTACAGCACGGCTTGGCAGCAGTCAGGGAGGCAGGGCGGCCAGCAACAGCCACGCACGCTAGAGCCTTCTACAGGCAGCATGCTTCACAGCAGACGTAGCAGGGGGCATTGCAGTGCGTTCTGCCCAGTTCAAGCCGCACACCTGGCGGCAGCTCGAAGGCGGCGTGGCAGATACTGCACAGCATGCGTGTGGCCGGCGGTGCGTGCTGTGGGCAGCAGGTAAACGTGTTCAAATACGAGAACTTGATCCAGCTGTCCTTGAGAAGCAGGTCGGCAGTCACAACAATGTAGCAGCTGCCTCGGCTTGGGTGAAGCCACCCCTACGACGCCAGGATGCAGCATGCCGCTCCACCCGCCCCACCTGCAGCCACTCCTGCAGGCAGCGTTAGTGAACGAAGCGCAGCGTATCTTGGCACTGGCACGGTATCAGCAGCGTGCCGCCGCTCTCCCAATCAGCTGCATCGTAGCAGACTCGGCAGGACGGCTCCGGCGGCGTGTCGTCTGCGGCTGCGGCGGAAGCGGTGGCGGTGCCGTGCGCTGCTGCGG
The DNA here is from genome assembly GCA_006782975.1 of Chlorella sp. Dachan. Classification (NCBI taxonomy): domain Eukaryota; kingdom Viridiplantae; phylum Chlorophyta; class Trebouxiophyceae; order Chlorellales; family Chlorellaceae; genus Chlorella; species Chlorella sp. Dachan. The sequence goes on along the minus strand of RRZL01000027.1, from coordinate 501,681 downwards.
GCTCCAGGGGCTCTGCAGCGGGTTGCACACAATCATGCTCACATGGCGAGCCTGGCCGAGGCGCTGTTCTCAGCCTGGTGGCACTTCGCGTGTTGCGTACACGCTGGCGCCGGGACCTCCTGGGTGTCTGAGGAAGTGATCCACGCTGTCGGTGAGGTGTGCATGCTCCATAGAGTCGGATTTCCCAATGGCGGCGGAGGCAGACCGGCTTGACGACCTTTTGGGCACGCTCGCACAGAGCGGCGCCAGGGCGCTCCCGCTGCACGGTGCGCTTGGAGTGAAGCGCAGTGGCGATCCCGCCACTCGACCGCAAGCCAGCATTCACCGCCGAGATGCCGCTGCCGCTGCCGCCGCCGCCGCTGCCGCCACTCTGCCCTCCCACTGCCTCTCCATCCTTCCTCGCTCTTATCTTTGCAGGCAGCCAGGTGGAGGTGCTGGAGAGTCCCGACCAGTTCTTCCAGCTGCTGCTCGCTGGCCTGGCCACCACACAGCAGCACATCACCATTGCCTCCCTCTACTTTGGCACCGGCGGCGGGCGTGAGCAGGAGTTTGCAGATGCCCTGGCTGCGGCTGCGCATGACACGGCAGCCAGGCCAGAGTTGCAGGTCCGTCTGCTGCTGGATGCGCTGCGGTCCACACGGCCCACCAAGGGGGCGGATGCTGCAGAGCCTCCGAATGGAGTGCAGGACAGCAGCGGCAGCGGCGGCATTGGCGGCGGCGGCGGCAGCCCTGCCAGCGAGCGCAGTGGCGGCGGCAGCGCAGCTCCGCCCCTCACCAGCACTGCCGAGATGCTGGCGGTACGACTGCTGGAGGGGCAGCTGCAGCCGGGTGGGGCAGGGCAGCTTGAGCCGCGAGTGGCGGTGTCCCTGTTCCACACACCTGCGCTGAGGGGCCTCCTGAAGCGGTGAGCGCAGGCTGGTGCTGTGTGCTTGATTTCTTCGGCTCCCATTGCGGCCCGTACCACCTAGTGGGCAGCACGGCCTGATGCAGCATGCTGTGCTTCTTGGAACTGCATGGTCCGCAGCCAGCGTGTCTCCCGCACGCGGCAATGTTTGGCATGCCAATGCACCGCCCTCCTGCTGTCATCCCGCCCCTGCAGGGTGCTGCCGCCTCGCGTGAGCGAGATCATCGGGGTGCAGCACATGAAGCTCTACTTGTTTGACGACACAGGTGCGAGCGATTTTGCAGCCGTATGAGGCGTGCTGCCATGCTTGCCGTTGTTTGCTGCCATTGTTTGGCGTATCGCACTGGATGGGATCGCCTCTTCCACGTTGGCCTTCACCACTCTCGCAAGCCCTTGTCGCTCCCCCCTGCTTTTCAGTGATCCTGAGCGGCGCCAACATCAGCAGCACGTATCTCAGCACCCGGCAGGACCGCTACATTGTCATCCGCTCAGCGCCGCAGCTGGCCTCACTCCTGCGCCGAGTGGTGGACACAGTGAGCCGCTTCTCGTACCAGCTGCACCCGCTGCTGCCGCCGGCCTCCCAGGCAGCAGATGCAGATGGCCAGGCCACTGCGGCAGATGGTGGCAGCGGTGCTGCCGCCAGCGGCAGCCTTGGCAGCGGCGGTGCGGGCAGCCGGCCGCGGCGGCGAGACGTCCTGCTGCAGCTGCTGGAGGAGCAGCGGCTGCCGTGGCAGCAGCCGGCGGGGGAGCTGGATGGAGCAGCTGCCCGCAGCTGGGCTCAAAGCCTGGCGGCGCTGCTGGGCCAGCAGCAGGGCGGCAGTGGGAACCCGCAGCCGAGCGAGGGACACGAGCAGGCTGCCGGCAGCGCCGGCATGCTCAGCACCCAGCAGGCGCAGCAGCAGGCGCAGCAGGCACAGCATGAGCATCACCTGAAGCGGCACCGCTCACAGCGGCAGCAGCGCTACCGCCTGGAGGCCTGCCCCGCAGGTGTGGACCCGGTGCGACAGGCGGGCCTGTTCTCCTGGCGGCTGCACCGCGAGCTGCTGCCGCTGTTTGTGGCTGGGCTTGACGAGGAGCAGCTGCAGTGGCAGCCGGAGGGGCAGCAGCAGAGCGGTAGGCAGCAAAATGGGTGTGTTGAGCAGCAGCTGGGTGCAGCACCCGCAGCAGCAGGAGGCAGGGCAGCGGTGAGCGACAGCAGCCCAGCGGTGCAGCAGCCAGGGCAGCTGACGGGCGCTGCTCCAGACACCTGGCTGGTGCCGGTGGTGCAGGCCGGCTTTGCAGGGCTGCGGCAGGAGGAGCAGCTGACGCTTGCCACCCTGGCCTGGGCCGCCCAGCTGCCCCAAGGCCAGCTGCCCTGGGCTGGGATGGCGGGCAGCAGCGGAGGCGGCAGTGATGGCAGCGCACGCATCAGCGGGAGCGGCATTGGCTGGGGCGCTGCCATGGGCGGGTGGCGAGGCGGCAGCAGCAGCGCCAGCTCAGCACTGGTGCAGCTGGCATCACCATACCTGAACCTGGCCCGCCCCCTGGAGCGCTTCCTGTCCCGCAGGGTGCGCTTGCATGGACCTGCATGCGCAGTGTATGCTGCGCTATGCTCATGGGCCAACTTGTGCTGCTGAGCTGGGTGTGTACGTGTGCTCCTATCGCGCTGCTGCGACCCGAGCTCATCCGTCTGTCGGCCCTGCTCCCCCCTCTCTGTTGCAACAGGCGGGAAGCCTGGACCTGGAGCTGGTGACCGCTGCCCCGGAGGCCAACGGCTTTTTCGGCAGCAAGGGCGTGTCAGGTGCGTGCCTGAAGCCATCTTCCTGACCCCAGCTTGACAGCTTGCGTGCCGCCTGCTGGCTTGCTGGTGCTTGCATTAGGGCAGCGCGTCTGGCCGGCCTGTGTTAACGATTGCCAATCCTCTCCAACTGCCTGCAGGCCTCATCCCACTAGCTTACTCCCTCATAGAGCAGCGCACGTGGCGGCGGCTGACGCGACAGCAGCGCCGCCTGGCCTGGCGCACCGCCTGGGAGCAGCCTCGGGATCGGGGCAGCAGCGGCAGTGCCTGGGGCCCGCTGGGCGCAGGGCTTGGGGCAGCACCAGGCGAGCCAGCAGGCGGCGAGGCAGCAGGGGCAGAGGCGGCGGCTGCCTGGCCAGCTGGCATGGGCGCAGCCGGGGCGCTGGGGCCAGGCAGCGGGCGACGGCTGTTTGAGTTCTGCAGGCCAGGCTGGGAGTACCACGCAAAAGGCATCTGGATCAGCCTGCCCGCCGCTGCATCGGCTGGCGGCGGGGGTAGCAACAGCGGCGGCGGCAGCAGCGCCAGCGGCAGTGGTGTTTCAGCCAGCCCAGCTTCTGCACCGTCACCTGGCTCGGATGCAAGCACCATCAGCGGCGGCAGCGCCAGCCGGTGGGCGGCCCCAGCAGTCGCCTCAGTGGGGAGCAGCAACTACGGCTGGCGATCACTGAGGCGCGACCTGGAGCTCAACTTCTTGCTGGTCACCCGCAACCCGCAGCTGCAGCAGGTGATCCGCAGCTGATGGTGGTGCATGGGTGCGCTGGGTGTGGGCAGCGGCTCTGCATGTCTGCATGGCATGCCTGCATGGCTGCTGAGCTTGCAAGGCGCCATGCAGCATGCAGCGCGGTGTGTGGCAGGCATTCCGGCCGGTTCGATGTGCATGCATGCAATGCAGACAGGCTTGGCACATCGCAAACCACCGGCAACAGCTGCTTCCACTGCTTGCCGCCCTTCCCGCGCTGCTTGCAGGCCCTGGGCAGGGAAGTTGAGCGGCTGAAACAGCACTGCCAGGAGGTGCTGGGAGATGCACATTTTCGAGCCCCAGGCCGGCGCGCCACCGCTGCTGCCCGCCTGGCTGTGCGCCTACTGCGAGGCTTCCTGTGAGCAGATGCAGGCTGGATGTGACAGCCGCGCCGTGTGCCCATCTGTGCGTTTCAGTACAGCTTTTTCTTAAATCATTGTTTCTTGCCCATCGGGCTGTATCATCTCAAGCAATCTACCATCAGTCAGGATATGGCAGGCAGGCAGGGGAGGGCTGCACGCTGCCTGCAGAAAATGGGCTGACTCATGCCGGCGGGGAGCTGCTGTCGCTCACTCGGCACTGCCCATCATCTGCGCCCCCGCCTCCTTGCCGCTCCTCCCAGCACACTCCTGCGGTGGAAAGGGTGGGAGGGTGGGGGCACGGCATGAGTCAAGCGGCAGGTTGAGTTCCGCCAGTCGGGAAGGATGGCCAGCAGTGCGTGCAGTGGATGGCATGGCAACGTCCAGCATGCCACTGCTGCCACGCACAGCATGCCAATGCGCGGCACAGCGCTGCGCAGCATCATTGCTGCTCGCAGAGGCGCTGCAGCACAGCCCAGATGGCAGTCAGCCCAGGCGGCAGCACAGCAACCACCTGGCTGTGTGTTTGCTCAGGCCACGAACAAGCCAGCTGTTGTGTACCGCAGCTGCGCACTCGGGGCTCACCTTTTAGTGCGGCTAGGAGCAGGGCGAGCCTTGGGAGGAGGTCCACATGGGGTCGCCTGAGCCTGCAGATCAGGGGGCGGGGACAGCGCAGACGATGTCAACCGTAAAGCCGGGCGCCATGCTGATTGCAGCTGATTGAATCGCCACATTGAGCACTGCACGGCGTGCAGCCAGCGCCGGCCCTCACGTACCCTGCGGCAGGCGCTGCTGCGCCTGCAGCAGCGCCTCACGCAGGCGGGCGGCCTCGGCCTCCCAACGCTCGGCCGCCTTCTCCGCCGCCTCAAGGCGGCCTTCCGCCACCTCCAGGCAGACCCTCAGGCGCCGGTTCTCCTCCTGCAGCTCAAGGGTGGATGGCTGGCTCGCCATCTTGCGCCGGCTGCGGCGGAGGGTGTGGAGCAGGGCCGTCGAGTGAGAGATTTGGTGAGCTGAGCCCCTCCAACATCGGCTCAGATCGCGCACAGGCCTTGCCACGGGCCTTGCAGCGCCAGTTTTGGCTGGTGTGAGGCCAGCCCTGCAACGGAGGGTGTGCAAGCAGCGCCTGCGGCGGCACCGGCGGCGTCGGTGCACCGCTGCAAGCTGCTGCTCGCTGCGCAGGCACCGCTGCCTCCTGCACACGCACCGTCTGCTGTTCCTACGGGTTAAACGGCCGAGCCGCTGACTGGGGGCGCCCAGCTGCTGGGCGGAGTCTTCCGGCAAGGGCTCGAGCGTTTGCGACGAGCGTCGCGGCGCCATTGTGATATATAGGGCATGGATAGCATGGGATCTGCCGAACGCGGCGTCCTTGTCACCAGCTTCAGAGCGCGCACCCCGCTGGCGGCAGCATGTGAGGTGGCCGTTCAACTTGGCCCGTCCCATAGGCCGCTTCCTCTTGCAGACGCCTCATCTGACCATTTCCTGAGCGGCAGAGCACATGTCATGGCGCTGCAGCGCAGACGGAGGCTTGGTCAGGTGGAAGCACTGTTGCATGCCGGCCACATGGAGGGGAGCGCTATGCATGCACGGGTGCTGCCGCCACAACGGTTGGTTGCGCATGGCAGCAGAGACGCATCAACCCAGCTACTCCCAGACAAGAGTGGAGGGAGTCAACAAGGTTGTGCTGCAAGCATCGTCAAAATTTCGACACGACTGCAGGGCCGGCGATGCTGCATCGCACATGCAGCTCATGGGCCGCAACCCTTGGCATGACATGACATGCATAGCAGCATACGGCCGGCAAATGGGCTGCACCAACACGATCAACCGAGCAGAAGTGGCTGCCATACACTTTGTTGTCACAGAGCTGCTGTCTGCCGACGGTGCGGGGCTGCCCCCACCTGAGGATGCCTGCATCTTCACCGACAGCCAGGTGGCCTTACACCTGATTAGCAGAGGGGTGCACAGGCCACACACGCTGCGCGGGCATATGCACCATGAGCTGATCATGGATATTTGCGCAGCCCTGGTGGACAGGGCGAACAGGGGCTTGCGCACCAGATTGCTGAAAGTCAAGTCTCACACCGGCATCGCGGGCAATGAGGCTGCTGATGAGGCTGCTAAGGTTGCTGCGCAGCCCGGGCTGACCATGATTTTGTCACGCCGGCACACCAGCCCTTTGCCCAGCAGTTCCGGCCGGCGTTTTGGCACCACCCGCCTGGTGGCGCTGAAGGGACTGCTGAGTGCCGGCCTGTCAGCAACATGACGCAGGCACTGACCAAGGAACTGCACCCGCACACAAGAACCGGGGATAGCAAGCTGGGTGTGTATGCGACGGCCCACAAAGACATGAATGAGCACCCAGACGGCGCTCTGCCCGCTGAAAGCAATGCGTGCTGGGAAGCGGGCGTGAGTGCATCCGTCATCCGCATTCGGTTCAAGGCTTTGACGGGGACACTGTGGAATGCCAAGCTAGCCAGGCGGTATGCAAGGCTTACCTTGAGCGGAACGGTCGCATACATGCTGCCTAGCCGGTGTCCAGAGGCCTGTGCCTGCTGTGCCGCAAGGCGGATGGCGTCGGCCACATGACTGTTTGAGTGTGAGCATACGCGGATGAAGGCACTGTTGCAGCAGGCGGCAGCGGTGCTGTTTGACTGGAGCCAGCAGGCAGGGTGGGGAGCTGCAGGCAGTTGAGCCAGAAAGCCACGAAGCATCTGCTTGGGAGCTGTGAAACGCTTTGCAGGCGCAATGGCGGCAGCAGTCGAAGGGTTCGCGCTCATGCGGCGCCAAGCGACCTTTTCATTTGAGTTTTGGGAGGCGTTCAAAGGCTTGCCTTCCCCCTCAGGAGAGTTCTCATCTTTTTGAGCAGGTTTGAGCAGCAGTTCCAGCCACACTCGTGCCGGCTAGTCAGCCCACGGCCGCCATCGCCCACCACTGGCTCCCCAGGCAGCCCTGCTGCACGTGAGGGCTGCAGGGTGCAGGTCGCTGGGCTGATCGGCAGGGGAGGACCTCTCCAGCCTCCGATCGGGTCGACGCTTGGCCTTGGAGGCAGCGGCATGCCAACGAGAAGTAGGGGAGGTGGCGGTCGCCCTGTGCCAGTGCAGCTGCTGCAGGCGGCGAGCGCCTCGCTGGTTGAGCGCCGCTGCTGCCGACGCTCATAAGGACGTCCGCAAGTTTGGGCTTGTTCTCCCCCTACCAGCTGTGCTTTTCTACCAGCGCACCTGCTTCCTGGATGCAGGTGGATACCCTGGCAGCTCAGGCAGCACACCTGCCGGGCAAGGGCAGGGCTGTTCAGCTGGGCAAGACCGGGCGATTCCCGCGCCACCACCAGCCACGCCGCACGCAGCCGCCAGCTGGAGCCTGCTAGCTGAGCATGCAGCGGGGCTGGACGCAGAGCAGGCTGTGTGCAGCCTGGTGGCGCAGTCCATGCCTCCTGAACCCCGGAAAGGAATGGCTGGGGTGCAGCGGAGTCTGCACAACGTACTCCTCTTAGCTGCCAGCAGGTGGGCGGCCTGGACGCTGAGGCCCAGCGCTCGCTTGGGGAGCTGGGGCGGCTGGTGCTGGAGATGTCCAGCTACACAGAAGTGATGGAGGAAGCAGAGGTGCGTTTTCACGCTGCATGGCAAGGCATGGCCGGGGCAACGAAGGGGCTGGGGTAACGAGGGGCTCGCAGCTGCACATCTGCAGTGTGTCACACGTACAGGAACATTGGCCGCACATGCAGTTGAGACATCAACAAGTCGTTCTGCCTGACGAGCTAAGCCGCTTCCAATTGCCCATCCGTGCAGGATGCGCTGCAGCCGCAGCAGCCGCCCCAGCCGGCGTCAGGTGCCGAGTTTCGAGAAGCGCGCCTGCGGCGCTGCGCTGCGCTGCCACCCGCCCAGCGCGGTCCCGATGAGACAGCGTTTCTGGAGTCAGTGCAGCTGTGCCGCGAGGTGTGCGAGCTGCTGCCGCTGACGCCCAGCGGGCGGCCCGCGCTGCCCCGCATACCGCTTCAACCAACCACACAGACAGTAGAGCTGGCACTCGCCAGCTCTGGCGGGCCATGTATGTCTGCCCCTACCACTGCACGCCGGCAGGAGGCAGCGACCCATGGCTCCCAGTGATTGCTTACTTGCAGCACCGCACAGCAAGCAGCGATTACGACCTGCTTCAAACCATTCGGTGGGGGGAGGACAGCACTGAAGCAGGAGGGGCAGCTGGAGGCAGCAGCAGCAGCAGAGGCAGCAGGGCTGCTGCTGGCCACAGCTACGGCAGCGCCGTACAGCTTAGCAGCGTGCCCGCCAGCTCAGCTTTGCGGCTTGCGCTGCTGTGCGCTGCTTTGGGACGGGTCACCAAACCCACACTTGGCATGGCGCGTCCTTGGGAGCAGCTCGGCAGTTCTTTTTGCAGCTGGACAGCTATGTAGACTTGGATCAGCCTTACGCCGAAGTGCAGCGGCGCGTCAACAGCCTGCAGACTCTGTGCAGCGGCTGTGGCGCTGTGGCAGTCGGGCTGCGCAAGTGCTCGGCATGCAGGCGCACACAGCATGTGAGTATGACTGCAGCCCCGCTTGTGTCCGCTAGCAGCACGTTGGCCATTTGCAGGCAACAGTGTAGCCGGGCCCAGCATCCTGTGCCATGGGCTGGTTGCCGGCGCCTGCACTTTGTGACACTGTGCTGTTACTTCTCTTCGCCCCACCGCTCCGCAGTGCTCGCCCGAGTGCCAGAAGCGGCACTGGCCCAGCCACCGCGCAGAGTGCAGGGCGGCTGCCGCTGGTGCCGCTAGCAGCAGCTCGAGCGGCTAGCCCGCCAAAGCAGTTGTGAGATGACGCCAGTTGCCGTGCAGCCACCCCGCCATGTGGAGGACCACGCCAGCCCAGCTGCGTGCTCACTGGAGACCATGCAGAGCGCACGAGGCGCTAACATCGATGAAGCATCTAAACTTGCCTGTGTTGGCCTCTGACTAGCTGTGTTGCTTTTGTAACTATCGCTTGAAGCTGAAAGACAGCTGGTGTGCATTCAAGCTTTGCGAGCGCACGGTTAGGATGGATGCAGGGGCTGGACCGAACGCAGAAGGGTTGGATTGGATTGATGGGCTGGGTTCGTTCGAAAGTCATGAATAAAGCACCAACTCCTCTGCCTGCCGCCGCCGCTGCTCATGCATCTGCCGCCGCCACTGCTCCACCTGCTGTGCATGGTAGCGCCGGGCCATCCGCACGCTGAGCAGCGCTGCTGCCACCATGGCTGCACTGCGGCCGTGCCGCCCACAGTCAGGGTCAGGCTGAGAGGCCAGGGCTGCCGTGCCCGCCGCCTCCCCTCCTGATGCTCTGCCTCTGCCGCTGCCTCGTCTGCCGCATCCCACACCTGCTGCTGCAGCTGCTGCTGGTTGTATTCGGCTGGAGGCACCACACAGCCTGCTCGTTCGTGATGAGTCGGGGGGTGCAGCAGGGCTTGGCAGCAGTCAGGGAGGCAGGGCGGCCAGCAACAGCCACGCACGCTTGAGCCTTCCATGTTCAGCATGCTTCACAGCAGACTCAGCTGGAGTCGTTCATTGCAGCGCATTCTGCCCTTTCAAGCTGCGCACCTGGCGGCAGCTCGAAGGCGGCGTGGCAGACGCTGCACAGCATGCGTGTGGCTGGCGGTGCGTGCTGCACGGAGCGGGGGCAGCAGGTAAACTGTTCAATTTGTGAAGAGCTTCTCATACTTGCCAGACAAGCAGCAGGTTGGCACTCACAACGATACAGCAGCTGCCTCGGTTTGGTGCCGCCTGGATGCAGCCTGCCGCCCCACCCGGCCCACCTGCAGCCACTCCTGCAGGCAGCGCTGGTGAATGAAGCGCAGCGTGCCAAGGCACTGGCACGGCGTCAGCAGCGCGCCGCCGCTCCCGCCGTCAGCTGCATCGTAGCAGACTCGGCAGGACGGCTCCGGCGGCGGGTCGTCTGCGGCGGCGGCGGCGGCGGCGGCGGCTGCGGCAGGGGCCGTTCCGTGCATTACTGCGAGCTCCAGAGGCTCTTCAGGAGATTGCGCACAACCATGCGCACATGGTGAGCCTGGCTGGCCCACTGGAGAGCGGAAGACTTCAGACCCAAGCAAAGCTGGCGAGTTCAGGGTTCAGGCCAAGCTGAATTCGTGTCGTGATTTGCTGAGAGCGCTTGCAAGTAATCTGAGGTCCTGTTCCTGGGCACCTCGATGGACACGCTGCATGGGGACCTTGGGTGTCTGGAGGAAGTGATCCACGCTGCCTGTGAGGTGTGCATGTTCCATAGAGTCGGATTGCGCAATGGAGGGCGATCGGCTTGACGACCTGCTGGGCAGCCTCGCACAGAGCGGCGCCAGGGCGATCCCGCTGCACGGTGCGCTTGGAGTGAAGCACAGTGGCGATCCCGCCACTCGACCGCAAGCCAGCATTCACCGCCGAGATGCCGCTGCCGCTGCCGCCGCCGCCGGTGCCGCCACTCTGCCTCGCCCTCCCACTGCCTCCGCATCCTCCCTCGCTCTTGTCTTTGCAGGCAGCCAGGTGGAGGTGCTGGAGAGTCCCGACCAGTTCTTCCAGCTGCTGCTCGCTGGCCTGGCCACCGCCCAGCAGAACATCACCGTTGCTTCCCTCTACTTTGGCACCGGCGGCGGGCGCGAGCAAGAGTTTGCAGATGCCCTGGCTGCCGCTGCGCATGACACGGCGGCCAGGCCGCAGCTGCAGGTCCGCCTGCTGCTGGATGCGCTGCGGTCCACCCGGCCCACCAAGGGGGCGGATGCTGCAGAGCCTCTGAATGGAGTGCAGGACAGCAGCGGCAGCGGCGGCATTGGCGGCGGCGGCGGCAGCCCTGCCAGCGAGCACAGTGGCGGCGGCAGCGCAGCTCCGCCTCTGACCAGCACTGCCGAGATGCTGGCGGTGCGGCTGCTGGAGGGGCAGCAGCAGCCGGGTGGGGCAGAGCAGCGTGAGCCGCGAGTGGCGGTGTCCCTGTTCCACACACCTGCGCTGAGGGGCCTCCTCAAGCGGTGAGCGCAGGCTGGCGCTATCTGCTTGATTCCTTTGGCTCCTGATGCGGCCCATGCTGCCTAGTGGGCAGCATGGTCTGATGCAGCATGCTGTGCTGCTTGAAACTGCATGGGCCGCAGCCAGCGTGCCACCCGCACGCGGCGATGTTTGGCATGCCAATGCACCGCCCTCCTGCTGCCCTCCCGCCCCTGCAGGGTGCTGCCACCTCGAGTGAGCGAGATCATTGGGGTGCAGCACATGAAGCTCTACTTGTTTGACGACACAGGTGCGAGCGATTTTGCAGCCGTATGAGGCGTGTTGCCATGCTTGCCATTGTTTGCTGCCATTGCTTGGCATCTCGCGCTGGATGGGAAGCACGCCTCTTCATTGTTGGCCTTCACCACTCTCGCAAGCCCTTGTCGCTCCCCCCTCCTCCTCAGTGATCCTGAGCGGCGCCAACATCAGCAGCACCTACCTGAGCACCCGGCAGGACCGCTACATTGTCATCCGCTCAGCGCCGCAGCTGGCCTCGCTCCTGCGCCAAGTGGTTGACACAGTGGGCCGCTTCTCGTACCAGCTGCACCCGCTGCCGCCGGCCTCCCAGGCAGCAGATGCAGATGGCCAGGCCACTGCGGCAGATGGTGGCAGCGGTGCTGCCGCCAGCGGCAGCCTTGGCAGCGGCGGTGCGGGCAGCCGGCCGCGGCGGCGAGACGTCCTGCTGCAGCTGCTGGAGGAGCAGCGGCTGCCGTGGCAGCAGCCGGCGGGGGAGCTGGATGGAGCAGCTGCCCGCAGCTGGGCTCAAAGCCTGGCGGCGCTGCTGGGCCAGCAGCAGGGCGGCAGTGGGAACCCGCAGCCGAGCGAGGGACACGAGCAGGCTGCCGGCAGCGCCGGCATGCTCAGCACCCAGCAGGCGCAGCAGCAGGCGCAGCAGGCACAGCATGAGCACCACCTGAAGCGGCACCGCTCACAGCGGCAGCAGCGCTACCGCCTGGAGGCCTGCCCCGCAGGTGTGGACTCGGTGCGACAGGCGGGCCTGTTCTCCTGGCGGCTGCACCGCGAGCTGCTGCCGCTGTTTGTGGCTGGGCTGGACGAGGAGCAGCCGCAATGGCAGCCGGAGGGGCAGCAGCAGAGCGGTAGGCAGCAGAATGGGTGTGTTGAGCAGCAGCCGGGTGCAGCACCAGCGGCAGCAGGAGGCAGGGCAGCGGTGAGCGACAGCAGCCCAGCAGCGCAGCAGCCAGGGCAGCAGGCGGGCGCTGCTCCAGACACCTGGCTGGTGCCGGTGGCGCAGGCCGGCTTTGCAGGGCTGCGGCAGGAGGAGCAGCTGACGCTTGCCACCCTGGCATGGGCCGCCCAGCTGCCCTGGGCTGGGCTGTCGAACAGCAGCGGCGGCGGCAGTGGTGGCAGCGCACACATCAGCAGGAGCGGCATTGGCTGGGGCGCTGCCATGGCCGGGTGGCCAGCCGGCAGCAGCAGCGCCAGCTCAGCGCTGGTGCAGCTGGCATCGCCATACTTGAACCTGGCCCGCCCCCTGGAGCGCTTCCTGGCCCGCAGGGTGCGCTTGCGGGACCTGCGTGCGCAGCGTGGGCTGCACTGTGCTCATGGGCCAACTTGTGCTGCTGAGTTGGGTGTGTACGTGTGCTCCAATCGTGCTGCTGCAACCCGAGCTCATCCGTCTGTCGGCCCTGCTCCCCCCTCTCTGTTGCATCAGGCGGGCAGCCTCGACCTGGAGCTGGTGACCGCTGCCCCGGAGGCCAACGGCTTTTTCGGCAGCAAGGGCGTGTCAGGTGTGTGCCTGAAGCCAACTCCTGACCCCAGCTTGACAGCTTGCGTGCCGCCTGCTGCTCGCCAGTGCTTGCATTAGAGCAGCGCATCTGGCCGCCCTCTGGTAACTGGCGCCAGTCCTCATCCCACTCTCCTTCTGCCTGCAGGCCTCATCCCACTGGCTTACTCCCTCATAGAGCAGCGCACGTGGCGGCGGCTGACGCGACAGCAGCGCCGCCTGGCCTGGCGCACCGCCTGGGAGCAGCCTCGGGATCGGGACAGCAGTGGCAGCGCCTGGGGTCCGCTGGGCGCAGGGGGCGCGGCAGCACCAGACGAGTCAGCAGGCGGCGAGTTGGCAGGGGCAGAGGCGGCTGGCTGGCCGGCTGGCATGGGTGCAGCTGGGGCGCTGGGGCCAGGCAGCGGGCGGCGGCTGTTTGAGTTCTGCAGGCCAGGCTGGGAGTACCACGCAAAAGGCATCTGGATCAGCCTGCCCGCCGCTGCACAGGTTGGCGGCGGGGACAGGAACAGCGCCGGCGGCAGCAGCGCCGGCGGCAGTGGTGTTTCAGCGAGCCCAGCTTCTGCACCGCCACCTGGCTCGGATGCAAGCACCATCAGCGGCAGTGGCTCCAACCGGTGGGCGGCCCCAGCAGTCACATCAGTGGGCAGCAGCAACTACGGCTGGCGGTCGCTGAGGCGTGACCTGGAGCTCAACTTCTTGCTGGTCACCCGCAACCCGCAGCTGCAGCAGGTGATCCGCAGCTGATGGTGGCGCATGGGTGCGGTGGGTGTGGGCAGTTGCTCTGCATGTCTGCATGGCATGCCTGCATGGCTGCTGAGCTTGCAAGGCGTCACGGAGCATGCAACATGGTTTGTAGCGGGCAGTCCGGCCGGTTCAATCAGCACGCATGCAATGCAGACAGGCGAGGACTGACTTGGCAACATCAACAGACGCCTGCCCCCTTCTCCCACCGCTGCGTGCAGGCCCTGGGCTGGGAAGTTGAGCTGCTGAAACATCACTGCCAGGAGGTGCTGGGAGATGCACATTTTCGAGCCCCAGGCCGACGCGCCACCGCTGCTGCCCGCCTGGCTGTGCGCCTGCTGCGAGGCTTCCTGTGAGCAGATGCAGGCTGGACGTGACAGCCGCGCCGTGTGCCCCTCTGTGCGTTTCAGTACAGCTTTTTCTTAAATCATTGTTGTTTGCCCATCGGCTGTATCATCTCAAGCAATCTACCCAGATATGTCAGGCAGGCAGGCAGGGGTTGGCTGCACGCTGCCTGCAGAAAATGGGCTGGTTCATGCCGGTGGGGAGCTGCTGTCGCTCACTCGGCATTGCCCATCATCTGCGCCCCCGCCTCCTTGCCGCTCCTCCCAGCACACTCTTGCGGTGGAAAGGGTGGGCGGATGGGGGTGATGGGATGGGTAAGGAGGTGGGGTGAAGGTTTGCCAGTCGGGCAGGATGTCCAGCAGTGCGTGCAGTGGATGGCATGGCAACGTCCAGCATGCCCATGCGCAGCACAGCGCTGCGCAGCATCATTGCTGCTCGCAGGGGCGCTGCAGCACAGCTCAGATGCCAGCCAGCTCAGGCAGCAGCACAGCAACCGCCTGGCTGTGCGTGTGCTCAGGCCAAGAACGAGCCAGCTGTTGTGTACCGCAGCTGCACAGTCAGGGCTCATCGCACCTCTCACTGCGGCTTGGAGGACGGCGAGCCCGTCTGGGAGGCGTCCAGCATCGAGCGGTCGTCGCCAGAACCTGCAGTGCACAGCTTGAAGAGTGGCGTAGAGCTCAGTCCGCACTTAACCACACACAGGCACCATTGATTAAATGCTGCAAGCTGTGCACTGGCCGAGCGACGGCTGCAGCCGGGCAACTCGCAGGTGTGCCGGCCCCCTTCCCCACCTTGCTTGCGCAGGGACTGGCGCGCCTCCTCCAGCTCTGCCGCCAGCTCAGCGATCTTGGCATGCGCCGCATCCAGCTCGATGCGCCGGCCCTCTGCCGCATCCTGCCAGCGGGCGGTCTCCAGCTGCTCGTCCGCCAGCGCCTTTTCCGCCGCCTTCAGGCAGCCTTTAGTGGACTGGAGGCGGCTGTCTGCCGTGCCCAGGTGCATCTCAAGGCTGTCAGCCTTGCGCTGAAGGGCTGCAAATGCAGCTGCACTGGGGGCAGGCGGCTGGTGTGCCATCTTGCGCCGGCTGCGGCGGAGAGGGTGTGGAGCAGGGCCATCCCGTGAGAGCTTTGGTGAGCTGCGCCCCTCCAAGATCGGCTCAGACCGCCCACAGGCCTCGCCAAGGCCTTGCAGCGCCAGCTTTGGCTGGTGTGAGGGCCAGCCTGCCGATGGAGGGTGTGCAAGCCGCACCTGCGGCGGCACCGGCGGCAAGCAGTGCACCGCTGCTCTGCTCGCTGCGCAGGCACCGCTGCCTCCTGCACACGCACCTCCTGTTGTTCCTACTACGGGTTAAACGGCCGAGCCGCTGCCTTGGGGCGCCCAGCTCACGGGCGGAATCTTCGGGGAGGGGCTCAAGCGTTTGCGACGAGCGTCGGTGCGCCATTGTGATAGGGACGATGCATGGATAGCATGGGATTCGCCGAACGCGGCGTCCTTGTCACCAGCTTCAGAGCGCGCACCCCGCTGGCGGCATGTGTGGAGGCTGTTCGTCTTGGCCCGTCCCATAGGCTGCTTCATCTTGCAGGCGCCTCATCTGACCATTTCCTGAGCGCGGGAGCGCATGTCATGCTGCTACAGCGCAGAAGGAGGCTCGGGCAGGTCTAAAGTGCTGCATGCCGGCCACATGGAGGCGAGCGCTGTGCATGCACGGTGCTGCCGCCAGTCGCTGCACATGACAGCAGAGACGCATCAACCCAGCTACTCCCAGACAAGAGTGGAGGGCTCCAACAGGGTTGCGTTGCAAACACCGGCAAAATTTCGACATGACTGCAGGCCGGCGATGCTGCATTGCACATCAATGCTGCATTGCACATGCAGCTCATGAGCCGTGACTAATGCCATGCCATGATGAGAATAAACAGGCATACGGCCGGCAAATGTGATGCAGGTTGGAGATCGAACACGAGTAGGAGCGGTGCCGCGAGGTG
This sequence comes from Chlorella sp. Dachan, assembly GCA_006782975.1. NCBI lineage: Eukaryota > Viridiplantae > Chlorophyta > Trebouxiophyceae > Chlorellales > Chlorellaceae > Chlorella > Chlorella sp. Dachan. The sequence continues at coordinate 486,100 of RRZL01000027.1, read as the reverse complement.
ATGGATGAATTTGGGTGATGACGATGGCAATTATCAGTGACTGCGGAGGATGAAAATCAAATGGCGCTGGCCGCCCGTGTGCATCAAGCAGCTACCGCTTCTTGCCGCCGCCGCCCCTGGCAGCAGCTGCGGCAGCCGCCTTGGCTGCTTTGATGGCCCCAGGCTTCAGCCCAGCTGCAGCTGCAGCAGCGGCGGCCGCACTTGTGCCGGTTCCCGCTGCCTGGCCGCTGCCGCCACTCGCACCCGCTGCTGCCTTGCCTGCTGCTGCCGCTGCCGCCTTCTTCTTGCCCCCGCCGCCGCTCAGCTGCTGCACATACTCCTGCACACCGCCCTCCAGCAGTTGTATGCTGCCAGACGCCACAAGGAACACGCGTTCGGCCGCCTCCGACACCAGGAACTGTACAGGTGGGCGGGGCGGTGGAGAAGGGCAGGCAAGGTTGTGGGAAGTGGGGCCCATGCGAGCCAGGCAGCAAAGTGACGCACGCAGCAGTCGCCTCATATGACCAAAACAGGCATTCAATCGCAGGCAGTCGCAATTAGCAGCCGCCCTTGCCTGGTCGTGTGACACGAGCAGCACCGCGCCCGTAAAGCTTTGGAGTGCCGCCGCCAGGCTCTCCACGCCCTGAAAGGGGTGGGTGGGATGGCAAGTGAGTTGGGACGGGGGTGAAGCGATCAAAAGCGGGGTGCCAAGCTGCTCGTGCCATAACTGCATGCCAGCAGCAAGTGGTGTGATTGCTGGACCTGCGGAGGTGATGCGCTGAGCAGGCGCACGCAGATTACGGGAGAAAGTTCACACAATTCAACACAACAGCCCACGCACCTCCAAGTCTAAATGGTTGGACGGCTCATCCAGCACCAGCAGGTGCGGCCGTGCAAAGAAGGCGGCAGCAAGCGCCACCCGCACCGCCTGCCCGCCTGCAGGGAGCATGACGACACCGAGGACTATGGTCACACGTTTGCTTCATGGCAAGTAGTTTTGAATCAAGCCCTTGCATCAGCAGCTTGAGCGGCAGCAGCGCCTGCACCAGCGACATCATCAGCAGCTGCAATGTTGCTGGACACCGCGCACCTGAGAGTGTGGTCAGCGGCTGCGTGGCGAGGGCGCCCTTGATGCCAAAAGACCCCAGGTGGTTGCGCAGCGCCTGCTCCCTCTCGCTCGGCCACCGCTCCTGCAAGGCAGCAGTAGTTTGGGAGCGAAGCCGAACAGCTGGGTGTCGAATGGTCCGGGAATGGCTGCGCAGGCGCAGGCGCAGGCGCAGGCGCTGCGCAGCGCCTGCTCTCCCTCAGCCGGCCTCCGCGACATGCCTGTTCAACCCAGCCACGTTCAGTGCTGCGCTTCACACATGTGCGCAGCAGTCGTTTGTGGATAGAACTGCTGCTGCATGCCATGCAAGCTCACTGCCACAGCCGTGCCCACCTGCATGTAGGACAGCGCAGTTGCGTCTGGCAGGGCCCGCATCTCCTCCACCTGCGCCTGCTTGAACACAGCCAGCCGCGCGGAGCTGCAGGGCAGTGGTGAGGTGCAAGCTGCAGGTCGGCACGTGGCAGGCGGCCAGCTGTGGCACGAGTGCCGCCGTTGTTTGGCCAGCAGCGCCTCGGGGTGCGTGCAGGCAGAGTGCTGGCTGCCAACGGCAGCTGACGGCCCTCTAAGGGACATCAGGCGTCCCGTCTCACTTGTGTGTCTGCAGGGTTCCTGCCAACGGCGCCAGCTCCCTCACAGCTGCTGTCACAGGTACACTCCCCCACAAGGCCTTCCCACAAGCACTCCATCTCACCCGTGTGTCTGCACGGTTCCCGCCAGCGGCGCCAGCTCCCCCACCAGAGTCTTGACCAGCGTGGACTTGCCCTCGCCGTTGGGCCCCACCAGCGCCACCCGCTCGCCCTGCAAAATGCAAGCAGTGGGCCCACCAGTGGGCCACATGGCGCTGAGTGGAGGGTGCTCTTCACCCGACCAGCGCGGCCCACAATGCAACCGACAGGTGGGCGGCGTGGTGCATGCGACGCAGCATCTGCCCCAGGAACGCTAGGGACAATCGGCAAGTCATGAGCATGCCAAGCCGCACCTGCTCCACACACAGTGTGACGCCAGTCAGCACCGGCTGGCTGCGTCGGTAGCCGCAGGCCGCCGCCTCCAGCTGCAGTGGAGGATGTGGACAGGGTACGTGGGCAGCGTGGCGGCTGTGGTGTGTGCACAACAGGCGGGAGCGGCCTGCAGCTGGGCATCGACATCGTTGGGTGGCGAGCAGCTACACGTATCCGCAAGCAGCAGATCGGCCGAGCCGAACCGCCTCCCTCCCACCTGCACCATGGACCCCTTGTTCCCGACAAGGCCTGCCTCTCCACCTGGTGTGGCGAGGCAACCACGCCCTGCTGGGCCTGTTGACCCACCTGCACTACGGGCCCCTTGCTTCTCAGGGGGTCTGGATCCGGCACCTTCCAGGGTGCAACCACCTCCTTCTCCTCAACTTCAGCTGCATCACCAAATATGTAGGCAGCAGGCAGCGCGCATCAGACCAGTGCTGCACCGTGCGGTCATGGGGCGACACGTGCGCTTGCATGCAGGATGGCTGCCAGCGCCGCCAAGCGTTGTGAGGCCTCACCTTGCTGCCGGGCACTTTCAAAGTAGCCAATGAAGTCCTGCGGGCAGTAGAGTTGTTGAATTGCAGGCCTGTTACATCGCATGCCATGCCGCGCTGCAGGGCTGCGAACATGCCCAGCCACAATGGCATGGCACATGGTGCTAGCGTGCACTGCGCGACAGCTGGCCCCCACCTGGTTTATTTTTAGGCGATGCCCCTTCGCATTCTTCTCCATGCCCATCCGGTTCTCCAGCTTCTTCCTGCAATCACATGGTGCACTCGGCTGCACAGTCAGCACCGACCAGTAGCCTGCACAAGGCACGCCATACAAGTGCAACGCGTGCTCCTGAGCGGCGGCATTCGTACCCTAAATCACTTGAGCGGGGCCACCATGCTTGCCTCTGACCGCAATACACAGGAGCATATCATACAGGCCGGGGCAGCCACACAGTCAGGCAGCCAGCTCACTTGCGGGAGGCCACCATGCCCAGCTTCTTGTCGTCCCCCGCCTTCTTGGCCTGGCGCAGACCCTCCTGGATGCTGCGACATGGAGGGGCGTTTCGGGATATTTGATTGTCTTGGCATTCAGACAGGGCATGCCACATACGTTTGTACAAGCGCACAGCGTGCCAGGCACCAAGTGCCGGCATCACTACTAACAACCAGCCAGCTGCCATTCGCGCAGCAGTGCGCCACCATCAATGCACACGCAGCCCACCTCTTTTCCACGTGCTCCCGCTTGCGCTCAATGCCATCCGCCAGGCGCGCCTGGTGCAGCTGCCGCTCCTCAATCTGGCAGGGGGCAGGCCCGACAGAGTTCGTGAGCTGCTTGGCTTGCTGCCGCTCGCACATGCCGCTGTCTTTCCATGGCTCGCTAACGCCAAATTGGAAGCCTCAATGCAAAGCCTGCCTTCCTCACCTGCTGCACATACTCCTCGTAGTTGCCTGTGTAGTAGGCCAGCTGCTGCTTCTTGAACACAATCATCTCCTGCAGGGACCAGCGGCAGCGATGCGCCGTGAGCCCGATGCGCACGCAAGTAGTAGCACCACAGGGCCTCAGCGAGCTGGCACCCTGCACACCCGTCTGTGACAAACCACCATGCACGGTACGAACAGGCGCTGCTGGCGGCAGCTCCCCGCCCCCGCACCTGGGCCACAGCGTTGAGGAACGCTCGGTCGTGTGACACCACCACCAGCGTGGTGCGCTCCAGCTTGCGCAGGTAGCGCTGCGTCAACAACAAGGAGCGGTATTATTATGTGTGGGGAGCAGACAGCACGCCGTGCGGATCAAGCGCTCTAGCCCGCATTGCAAAATGCATGCAGACGCACGCAGCGTCGCACAGCCCACCTGCAGCCAGACGATCCCTGGCAGGTCCAAGTGGTTGGTAGGCTCGTCCAGCAGCAGAAGGTCGGGCTGGAGGAACAGGGCTTGGGCCAGCGAGACACGGATGCGCCAGCCGCCTGCAGGTGCAGGGTTGGTGGGAAGGCTATCACCGCAGAACCCCACCCGTTTCCATACAGCAGCAGCAGCGGGTCGGGCTGCAGGGACAGTGCCGTGCTAATGTGCTGCCGCCTACGTGCACTCAGGACTCAGCAGCCACCTTGCGGTTGTTGGCGGCACGTTGTGTAGATGGAGCACAAGCACACTGCCTCCTGTGGCCCACCTGACAGCTGGCCCAGCGGCCCCTCCTGCTGCGCCTGGGTGAAGCCCAGCCCGCTGAGGATTGCCCGAGCCTGGGCCTCCGCTTCCTCCGGCGCGCGCAGCGACAGCCGGTCAAACAGGTCGTTCAGAAGCTCCTGCAGAACAAGGGAACCGTGCACATGAGCCCAGAAGTGCGATCGCATGGTCGCCTCCTGGCGTGCCGCAGCTGGTTCCTGCAGCGACCACAGCCTGCCGGCAAAATTACAACACGCGCCTGGTCGTGCCGCAGCTGCAGCCCTGCCCCCACCTGAGCAACCTCCAGTGCTCGGTGCAGCTCCTCAGCAGGGACGGGCGCATCCACCGCCTCTTGTGCTGCCGCCAGCTCAGCTTCTGCTGCCACCAGCGCCTGCAGAGACGACAGGCACGTTAGCAGTGGGGGTCCAGGCAGCCGCTCAAAGCAATGGGTGCCAGCTCAGCCTCCAGCAGCCACAGCACTTCCAGCCGGGGTTGCCAGCTGGCTGCCCGGCATGAGCAGCTGGTTTCAGCCAGCCACCGTGCGCAACCAACAGCGTGCACCTGCCGCGCCGCCAGGCCGCGCTCGCCGCTGCGCCGCTCCGCCGTCTGCCGCGCCTCCTCCGCCTCATCCTGGAAGTTTCATGGGGGAAAGAAAAAAACGCACACATGATGCATCATCGTGGCGTGACACACACCTCACACGTGGTGCATGCAACAACCAGGCTGTTGGTGTGCGGGGCCGCGCGTGTGTGTGCTGCAGTTGACACATCACTGCATGATGTGCTGACCTGCAGGCGCTCCACCCTCAGCTGGCGCAGCGTGCGCGCCACATCAGCCGCATCCCCGCTCTCGAGCACCGCCTGCGCTTGGGGCCAGCACCAGCAAGGTGTGGTGTGTGCAACGGCATTGGGCGGTGTGCAGCAGCACAGGTGGATGCTTCTAAACCGTGGCCAACTTGCCAGGCCTGCCCCATTGCCACACGTCATGCACATGCAAGCCAGGGGGGCTTCTGTCCATCATCGCACAGTCAGCTGTGCGGCACCCTTCCCACCCCTGCACCCCTTGCTCGCCTCGAGAGCCTCGGACTCGTGCTGTGCCCGCTGGGCCGCCGTGTCGGCCTGCACCACCACCTGGATGGCGGTCTGCTGCGAGTCCACGCCCTCCAGCTGGTCCACATAGCTGCGGATTGAACAAAGAAGTGAGATGCGGTGAACTGCGGAATGGCAGAAAGCCGGTACAGCTGTCCAGCCGACAGTTCGCCACAAAAACAAAACATAGAAACAGCAGCCGAATGCCAGCGCAGGCGCAGCATGCAGGTGGCAGCAACAACAATTGCATGCAGTCGTGGAAGAGCCAGCCCGAAACCAGCAGGCGTTGGTCCCAACAGCTGCAGCACAGCCGACTCACAGGCAGCGCAGGTTCTTTGGGAAACCAACCACCAGGCCCCAGCCCATGGCCTTGAGCAGCGTGCTCTTGCCCACTCCGTTCCTGCGGGAGGGCATGAACAATAAACAGAAGGAGGCATCTAAGGCCTTCTGTAGCAGCAACTACGCAGCTGCAGCGAGATCAGCCCCGGGAGGGGCGCTGGATGGCCATGCATTGCACGACTGCTAGGCTTGACAGCAACTGCGCTTCCACTCCGCAACCCCCCACCCTGCACCCTGCGCCCTTGCAACTTGTCCACCCTCTGGGCGTACCTGCCCAGCAGGCCGTAGCGGGTGCCGGCCATGAGGCGCAGGTGCGCATCCGCCAGCAGCTCTCGGTCTCCCACCGCCAGGTGCAGCTGGTGGAGGTCCACATCCTGCGGCAAGTATGGCCGATTGACATCTCTCTCTAAGCGGCACGTCACATGCCCTGCATGCAGCACGTGTGTTTCCTCCAGCACAGCCTAGCAGCGCCTGCAGGCGGCCACCTGCGCCACGCTCTCCAGCGTCTCTGTGTGGAAGCGGCTCTGCTGCGTGGTGGCCGTGATGGTCGCCTGCGGCAGGGAGTCACAGTTAGTGTAGTCGTGCCTTAAGGAAAGGGACGGGGGAGCGCCGGGACCTGCACTGGTGGCCGGCGGCAGCATGCGGCGGCAGGCGCCGCCGCCGCCGCCGGGCAGCTCGGGCAGCCGCTGGGGTGCACCAGCGCGATCACTGCGCCGGGCAGCGTGGATACTTGCCATGCTGCTGCTGCTGGTCGCGGGGAGCCCGGAGGCGGCGGGTCAGTCGTGCCGCGGGCTGTTGGAGTCACGGCAGCAGCTGCCGCTTGCAGCAATTGATACTACTACGAACGATGCAGTTCGTGAAATTGTGCCGATACCAGCTCAAGGCTGTCTGCAGGAGAGCGCTGACCTGGCGCTCGCTGCATTTCGCCGCCTTGTCATGCTTGCGGCAATTTGCGCTATTGCATGGCATCCCACGAAGGTGCCGCACTGTTTGTTGCGTCCGAGCGCCGCTGCAGGCCACCAGGCTCGCGCTTGTGACCGCCTTTGCGCCGCCCTGCATCCCCCAGGCCTGGCCACTGCTCCCAATTTACTCCACAGCATCCACAGAAACTTTCTAGTACGCCGGCAGCGCGCCAGCGGAGGCCGCCGCCATGCCGCACCGCCACCGCCACCACCTCCGCCTGCTCACATATGATGCGGCGCTGGTGCCCGAGGGCGGTGCCGCCGTGTACGCCCAGGCCACCGCCTTCACGCTGAGCTATGCCAAGGAGCCGGCGGGCCACTTCTTCCACCTGGCAGCGCTCAAGCAGGCGGGGCTGTACGGTGCGCCGCCGGGGCGGGTCGCCGCTGGCGCGGCGGCGGAGGGTGGCGGCGGCTGTGGGGCGTGTGGTGTTGTGCCCTGTGTGACCTGCAGCTCATGGGCAACGTGCAATCAAGTGTACTCCTGCTGTCGCCTGCTGCAGAGGAGCCGGAGCCAGAGGAGGCGGCGGAGGTTGAGAGTGCGTCTAGCGCGGATGTCAGCCGCCAGGGCAGCACCGCCGACTTTGCGAGCCTGGAGGAGGAGGCGGTGGCTGGGTGAGCAGCCTACTGGTGCAACAACGCACTGCGTGGCTACTGCTGCTGGCAGTGGTGCTGCCGCTGCTCTGATATGCCCCTTACTGTTGCTGCCATGCTTGCTGCTGCTGCTGCTGCTGCTGCTGCTGCTGCTGCTGCTGCTGCTGCTGCAGCTGCTGCCGCTGGTTGCGGGTAGACTCCATCCACAAGCTGGACTAGCCGTTCCCCTCTCGCAGCGCCAAGTGGAAGGGCAAGGGCAAGAAGAAGAAAAAGGACAAGTTGAAGTCGGGCGATGACGACTTGTACGCCCTGCTGGGCCTGCAGCACGAGGTGAGGACGCCGCTTCTTGCCTGGCACCGCCCTGCAATGCTGGGGCAGTTGGCGGAGCTGGCATGAGCGGGTGATGACGACTTGCGTGCACTGCTGGGCCTGCAGCACAAGGCGGGTGGGTTGCTCTCAAGCGAAGGGTGTACTGCTGCAACATGCATGGGCTGTTGTCGTTGGCTAGCGACCTCGGCAGCAGCTGCATTGGCAGCATGGCCCGACTGCCCTGCGCCCCTCACCCCACCTGCTCTTCTGCAGCGCTGGATGGCCACGGAAGGCCAGATCAAGTCGGCATACCGCAAGGCGGCGCTGATCCACCACCCAGACAAGCAGGCACGGGTGGAGGGGACGCGGGGGTCAGCTGGGTCAGCTGGGTGCTGATGTTGGGTGGGTGGCAACACAGCACAGCGGCCCTCCCAGCCACAGTGCAGAGCAAGCGCATGCAAGCAGACGCATGGAAGCGCCACGCAGGTGCCGTGGTGAAGCTGCTCTGCCTGCCCGCCCCAGTGTTGCTGCCTGCTGCTGCAGGACAAGTGGCACAGGCTGTCTGCTTGCCTGGCAACCAAACAACAATTCTGCTGCTGCAGGGCGCCCAGGATGAGGCGTCCCTCAAGGCCGCAGAGGAGAAGTTCAAGAAGCTGCAGGAGGCGTACGAAACGCTGAGCGACCCCGCAAAGGTGATTGATTGGGCGGGCGCGCCAAGGTGGTAGGGTGGTTTATTACACTAGTTCCAGCAGGAATCAGTTGACCAACAGGTTGCGGGCTGTGCACAGCACTGCAGAGCGCTGCGGAGCAGGTGCAAGTGTTGGGCAAGCTCCTAAGGGGTGCGCAGCAAGGGTCTGAACGCCACCGACGGCACGGCTGCCGGCCAAGCAACTCTCCCCCACCTTGCTCCATTACGAACCTGGGTGTGTGTCACGGCGCGCTATCACCCGGCTGCCACATGTGTGTGTGGCTTCTGACTGCGCCTCAACCGCATAATGCCCTGCCCCGCAGCGCCGCGAGTTTGACTCCACCGACGACTTTGACGACTCGCTGCCCACCGAGTGCGCGCCCGCCGACTTCTACAAGGTAGGCCTTACAGAAAATTGAAGGTTGCATAGAGACATAGGTTGGCATTGCTTCTCAGTTTGTGGAGTTGGGAGTTTGGACCGCCGAACGGTTGGGTGCATCTGTTTGTGCGCGCCCGCCGACCCCCCGCTGAGGTCTTGCCTCAACCATGCGCTGAGTGTGCAGGGATTGAGGGATGTTGGCTTCGCCTGCAAGCAGTGCACTTGATATCTTTGGTGCTGCCCTGCCATCATGGCTGCTGCCCCGCCATCCTGCATCCCGGTCGGGGCACCGCAGGCAGCAAGTTGCCTGCCCCTGCCCACCTCCACACCCCGCCGCGCAGGTGTTTGGTGCCGCATTCCGCCGCAACAGCAAGTGGTCCACCAACCGGCCGGTGCCGGAGGTGGGAGATGCCGACACACCCATGGACAAGGTGGGTTCTGTGTGCGTTCAAGCTGTTTTGTGTGAATTGTGGACCTTGTGCCGTGGCTTGTGCGCAGCGACACAGGGCCGTTTGCGGGGCAGCGGTGCAGAGCAGGGGACGCCCCTCCTCACCAGCTGCACATGGCTTGCAGTGGTACGGCCCCTGATGCTCACCCAGGCTCTCCTCACCCGCAGGTGGACGCCTGCAACTTTTGGTCTGCCCTGCACCTCTCAGTCTTTGCAATCCTTTCGCCCATCCGCTCCCCTTGCCCGCCCCAGGTGGACGCCTTTTACAACTTTTGGTACGCCTTCAAGTCATGGCGCGAGTTCCCGCACCCTGATGAAGAGGACATTGAGCAGGTGGGGCGCTGGTTTCCGGCCGAATGCTACTTGATTACTGCCAACCGCGCGCCGTCAGCGGTGCTCCACTGCGCTGCGGCAGCAGGCTGCGGCAGCAGCTGCTTGTGCTGTGCTGTGCGCTGCTGCGCCGTTTGCCTTCTCATGCCTGACCTGCGCCTTGCCTGCCCCACGTCCGGCCTGCAGGCGGAGTCGCGGGAGCACCGCCGCTGGATTGAGCGCTACAACAAGAAGCTGCGGGAGCAGGTGGGCAGGGGCGGCGCAGCCAATGGTTGTGCAGCCGGGCTGGGCAGGTGGGTCAGCGCATGTCCCCAGCGGTGCGGGAAGGAGGGTGGAAAAGCACTGGCTGCCGCGCATGAGACAGGAGGGACGAGAGTCGCCGCAACAATCTGCCTCCAGCCGCAACCAGTTGAGGCAGGAACCAGGAGGTCCAGGGCACAGCCATCCCATGCCCCACGCGCTGGCTGCTTGCCATCCGCCGCCTCGGCTGCAACGACTCCCAGCCACTACCCATTCCCCCCTGCAGGGCAAGAAGGAGGAGTTCCGGCGCATCCGCGACTTTGTGGACTGCGCGTACCGCCAGGACCCGCGGTGAGGGGCTGTTTCTGTTTCCATCCCCAGCTGTTAGGTGCAAGGGGGGTTACAGTGTGACGCCAGGCATCCCTGCACGGGTCGGCCTCCTGAATCCACTCCCAAGCCCTTCCTCTGTTTCCGGCAATCACCCCTTGTTTCCCCCCGATCGCGCAGCATCCTGCGGCGCAAGGAGGAGGAGCGGCTGGAGCGGGAGAGGCGCAAGGCTGAGAAGGAGGCGGAGCGGCAGCGGCAGATTGAAGAGGAGCGGCGCAAGGTGAGGTTTGTTGTTGCCGTTGCGATGCTGTTGGTATCATGCGTGCTTGCAGTGAGTGGGACGGGGGCGGAGCGGCAGCGGCAGCGGCAGCTGGAGGAGGAGCGGCGCAAGGTGGGCGGCGGCGCTGGGTGCGGCAAAGGGCAGAGAGGCAGGGGCGTGTGTGAAATTACAGTGAAATTACAGTGATGAAAATTACAGCAAGTGAATTACACTGAAATTTCACTGTAATTACAGTGAAATTACAGTGAAATTACAGTGAAATTACAGCAAGTGATTGCATGCTGTCGACCCAAGGGCACACGTGCTTGTGACCCTGCCCCCCAACGTCTCCCTAAATAGCGTCTTTCCCCAAGCAAACGTTGCTGCTGCACCACACCCCCTGCCCCTCAGGCCGAGGAGGCGGCGGCGGCGGCAGCGGCCGAGGAGGCGGCAGCAGCCGAGGCGCGCAAGCAGCGGCAAGTGGAGAAGAAGGCGCTGCAGCGGGAGCGGGCCCGCCTGCGCCGGCTGTGTGCGGGCGAGGGCAGCGAGGGCGGCGCTCCTGGCCTGTCGGCGGGGGCCCTGGATTCAGACGACGTGGAGCACCTGTGCAGCAACCTAGGCTTGGAAGCCCTGCAGCAGCTGTGCCAGCAGCTGGCGGCGGTGGAGCTGGGGGCGGATGACAAGCTGGCGGCGGTGGGGCAGCAGCTGGAGGCGGTGGGCCGGCAGCTGCAGCGGGAGCAGGCGCAGAAGGATGCGGCGGCACAGGTGGGCACACTGTAGGAAGCACATGGCGTTGGGTTGCTGTTGCACGCAGTGCGAGGGGAGGGGCAGGAGCGGAAGGATGCGGCTGCACAGGTGGGCAGTTGGAGGGTGTGCTTGTCGGCCATGCTGCCCGACCTGCAAATATCTGCCTGTCTGCCCGTTGTTTGAGGCGCCGGGGCCTGCTGCCCATTTGGAGCACCCGCGCCATGTGCGGCCAGCCGGCAGCCTGCCCTACCTGCCCCTGCATGTGTCAATCATGTGCGTCACACCCCATGTGTCGCAACCATGTGTCACAACCTGTGCAGGCCGCGGCCGCCGCGCTGCGCGACCAGGCCAAGCAGGAGCGGCAGCAGATCCGGGCCAAGCTGAGCGAGTGGAGCGAGGAGGAGGTGTGGGGCGGCTGCTCTTGTTCTGCTGCGCCTGTGTTACGCTGCTGGCGGGGCCGGCAAGATCTGGCAAGGCTTGACCAGCGCAGCTGCGCAGCCTGGTGCTGCGTCGTCACCTGGCCCTGCCCACCACTGCCCACCACTGCCCACCACTGCCTACCACTGCCTGCCACTGTCCTGCTGCCCGCAGGTACGCATGCTGAAGAAGGCGCTGGACAAGTTCCCGCCCGGCACCAGCAAGCGGTGGGAGGTGGTGCAGGCGTATGTGCGCACGCGGACGGTGGAGGAGATTTTGGACATGGTGAAGCACGGCCTGAAAGCAGGTGGGCGGTTTAGTGGGTTTTAGTGTGGGTTAGTGGGTTTGGTGGCACGCGGACGGGAGGAGCCATGGAGCGAAAGCAAGCGGGCGCGCCCGTCCCTGGTTGCAAGTTACGGAAGCCTGGCTAGCCGGCATGCGCGTGCTGACCGCCTGCCCCTCCATGCCCTCTCAGCCGCTTGGTTGCGTGCCCGTCCATGTGCAGGCAAGGTGGGCGGCGTGCAGGCCGAGACGTTTGTGGTGGCCAAGAAGCGGCAGGGCAACCTGGCCAACACGGCAGAGGCGGACTCGCGCGCCATGGCCTTCACCGATGTACAGGTGGGGAAGGCTTGGTAGTTGAAGCAGGCACTACCGGTGGTGGCTGGTGGCCGAGTTGCAACTGGCCAGCGCAGCGGCCGCGCTCGTCAGCCAAGTGCGAACGCTGCACAAACTCGAGCCGCGCCAAGCCACCCCGCTCCATTGCTCCATCCGACCTGACCTCCCCACCTCTCATCAAGTGGAAAGAAGTATTATTTCCCCACCTCCCCCACAGGTCAACCTCAAGGGCGACGCAGCCAAGCTGCTCGAGCCCGGCGCAGCAGCAGCAGCCCCCGGAGCAGGCGCGGCAGCAGGCGCGGGTGCAGCGGCGCCGGCCACGATTGTGTCTGCGGCCAGCGGCGAGTGGAGCGAGGAGCAGGAGCTTGCGCTCGTCAAGGCGCTCAAGCAAGTGGGGAAGGATGCCGAGGACCGCTGGGGCCAGGTCAGTCGGTTGGTTTTTGCACTGCTGCGCTTGGGTGGTGGCGGTGTGGGCGGCAGGCTTTGAGTGAGATTGGGCGAGATGCCGGCAGAGGCATCGTGAGCTGCCCACCGCGCCTGAACCGCACAGGAACCCTCAACCCACTCACCCTTGCTGCCCCTGCCGTGTGTGCACAGGTGGCGGCCCTGGTGCCCGGAAAGACCAAGGCGCAGTGCTTCAAGCGCTTCAAGGAGCTCAAGGAGGCGCACAAGGCCAAGAAGTCGGGCTGAGGCGGCTTTGCTGCACGTTGCTAGGCTTGGCAGGGCGGCACGGCGGCCCGACGCTTTGCAGGCTTGCGGCAGGCTGGAAGCGGCAGCGCCGCATATGGTTTGCGCGTGCTCATGCGCTTGGCCATACGACTTGCATAGGCTCGTCTGTGTAACCCGGCTGGAACTCGGCAGCGGCGTAGGTACAGAAGTTTAGGCGACAAGAACGACCAGGCGCCGCCGCCGCCGACGAGGCGGCGCCGCATGCACAAATAGGGACCGCGAGGCGCTTGTTCGGGACGTCACGCGCTTGCTCCCAGCTTCCCGACTCGAACATGGCGGGCCGCAAGCGCGGAGCAGCGCCCGGGGCGTTCAGCGTCCTGCTCTCGCTGCCGACGGAGTTGCAGTCCGCCGTATTCACTCATCTTGGCGATCGCGACAAGGCGCAGCTCGCCCTCACATGCCGGTGCCGCTGCAGGCCGCAAGCAGCGCCGCCGCCGCAGGCCGCAGGCGGCGGCACGCCGGCGGCAGGCCGAGGGGCGATCGCCACATTTACGAGCTCCGTGTGCCATACTGCTGCGGCCCTGCCGATACGCCCTTTCTCCTCCTGTCCGCAGGCATCTGCACCAGCTGAGCCTGCAGCCGGGCCTGTGCCAGGATGAGCTGCGGCTGGAGCTGCAAAAGGAGCAGTGGACAGGGCACCCGGCCCCCGCAGCCGATGTGCGGGCTCGCATGCACTCCCTGCGGTACGCCCGCTGCTCATGCACTGTTGGCACATCAGCTGGTTGGATGGCAGGGCTCTGTGCCTGCCCGCAGTCCTTAGTTGGGGAGCTCGCAGTCCTGGCACATGCGTAGCGCAGGATGCGGAGTGCTTGGTTTGGCTGCTCAACAGCTCCCTCCCTGCGGGTCGTGCCTCTGCCATGCATCAATGCAGGTGCTGGGTGCAGCGGCGGCGCACGCTGCTGCGCAGCCTGTATGTCCGGTTCCCTGGTGAGCCTGGGCTGGGGAGCCGCAGCCGCTGACTTACCACCGGACGCGTTGCATTGTTGGCTTTTAGATGCCCTCTGGCATGCTGCAGACTCGCTTTGTGCACTGTCCCCGGTGGGTTTGTTGGACAGCCTACTCCCCCTGGGCCAATGAATCATCATCAGCTTCGCTGCTGCCGCCCCCAACCTGCTGCAGGCTACCCCTGGGATCCCTCGGAGACGGCGCAGCAGCGGGTGTCGCAGCTGGTGGCCAGCCTGGCGGCCACCCTGGGCGGAGGCCTGCACCGCTTGGAAATGAAGTTCACATGCTGTGAGACACAACACGCGCTGTGCCGGGGTGGAAGCAAGCACTGCTGCTGTGGGACCAGGGCTCTGTTTTACCATTTACCCACCTTTCCGCAGATGCGCCCTGGAGCGACCTGTACATACCGCTGCCGGATCCCGGCGGCCCCGGCGGCTTGCGGGAGCTGGTGCGTTTTTTTTTGTTTGTGAGGGGTAATAATTGCTTGCCTGCCCACTGGCGTCCATGTCAATGGCAGTGCCGTGATCTGGATGTTCCAATCATGGGCTGCCAACTGCGTGCTAATGCTTGCAATCGACGCCGTGCCTGCCTCCTGCTGCAGGTGCTGCGTGACTGCCACCTGCCGGCGGCACCAGAAGCGCTGGTCAACATTGCGGGCAGCCTCACGCTTCTCTCCATCGGCATGTGCGAGGGGTATGCGGAGCAGCAAGGTGAGCAGAAGAGGGGCAGACGCTGGGCTGCCGCACACGAATGGACGGGGGCAGGCGTGCCTTGGCGGTTTGTCATGTGTGGCATGCTGCGCCTCGGGCATCCTGCATTGCTGGCTTGCCCTCTCTGGTTTGTCCGTCCTCACCTGCTGCACTTTCTTTCCACGCACCCACAGAGGGGCTGCCCGGTCTGGCCAACAGGCTGCAGCGCCTCACCGGCCTCCGCCGGCTGGAGCTGACGCACATGCTGTTTGATGCAGGTGCGCTGCGCCTGCCGTGTTGCGCTGCGCTGCATCCCCAAGTTCCCGCTAGCACATGTCTGTCTGCTCTAGCAGCAGTATGGCATGCAGAGGCAGCGGCCAGCAGTGCCTGCTCTGTGCAGTACTGCTGTCCCTACCAGGCACCCTGTCCCAACCAGGCGCCTCTGCCGCTGCACACCACCTGCCCTCCCGCCCCTCACCTTGCCCGCAGTCCCCGCCTCCCTCACCGCCCTATCGCGCCTCACCGCCCTGGTTCTGCGCAAAAACTTTTTGTCCGAGGCGCAGCTGCCAGAGAGCGCGCCCGGCCTGGCGCAGCTGCAGCTTCTGGACCTGACGGAATGTGACCTGTGGCGCGTGCCGCCCATGCTGCAGGCGAGCCGTGTCTGTCGATAGATTGGCTGGCATGCCTAACCTTGAGGCCGCCGCTGCTGCTGCCCGTACTGCTGTACTGTATGCACAACACCTGCCGCTGCAACCCGTTGCGCACGCAGAGCTTCACTGCACTGCGCACGCTGCTGCTGGGCGGCAACGCGCTGCACGCTGACCAGTTCCCCGTCACGCTGAGCGCGCTGGGCGACTTGGCTGAGCTGGACCTCAGCAAGAACCGGGCCCTGGGCCCCGTGCCAGACGTAAGCGGGAGCTGCGTCACAACGCGTGTACCACAGCAGCGCATCGGGGAGGGCTGCTGTAGTCTCTGTGGGTTTGCAGCGGCTGGCTGAGGGGTGGGCTCACGCAGCACGGCAGGCGGGTCAAGCCACACATGCTCCGTGGCGGATGATCTCAACCGGGCTGCATGTCATGCTTAAACAACTTTGTCTGCTTGCGCCGGCTTGTGCAGGCGGTGGTGCAGCTGAGCAGCCTGACAAAGCTCAACCTGAGCGCCACGGCGCTGCCCCACGTGCCGTTAGGGCCCTACCTGTCCACAAACTTGCAGGCACGCTGGGTGGCCCGGCCAGCGGCGCCTGCCTGCATGGTTGCCTGGCGTGCGTTGGACTGGGCGCTGCGTGGTGCCATGCCATCTGCCATGCTGCTGGTGCACGCGCACGGAAGGCATCCCAGGCTTGGGAGGCCAGGAGCCGTGTACGGCAGTCGGCCCCTCCACCTCTAGCCTGGCCCCCACCTGCTGTCGACACCTCCACCTCTAGCCTGGTAGCCTGGCCCCCACCTGCTGTCCGCCTTGTGCATCTGCCCAAACCACAGGAGCTGGACCTTAGCCGCAACTCGTTGATGCTGGCCTCCAACATATCCAGCCTGGCAGCCGCCTCGCGCCTGCGCCGCCTGTCCCTGGCCCACACCCTGCCCCACGACAGCACCCTGCCGGCGGCGGTGGCCAACCTGCAGCACCTCACCGCTCTCGACGTTGGCTACACTGCGGCGTTCAAGTGAGGCTGCGGGTTGGGGTGCAGCGCGACGCTGGGCAGCAGTACGGCGCCGTGGTACTCGTTTTTGCCGGCTCATAGCCCAGCACGCACGCCACACTGCCAACTGACCTGGGCAGTTGCATTGAGGACAGCGCGGCCTTCCCGACCCGTCGACCGACTTGCCGCCCTCTACCTGCCTGCCCACTTGCTCGCCAGGTTCCCGCCCGGCCCCTACGCCGCCTCGCTGCACGAGTTGGGCGCCGACAGCATGGATGTGCGCACAGACAAGCTGCCAGCCATGCCGCTGCTGCAGACGCTCGTGTGGAGGTGGGTGGGTGGGTGGGGCGGCCTGGGCAGGGCATATGCGCATGTCTGCTGCAGCTGTCGCGAGGGCAGAGCAGCAGAGGACGATGCAGCCTGCTCCCGGCTGCTCCTACCAGCCATGCTGCCGGGGCGCAAGGGCATGCGGTGTAGGCCTGACCTGCAGGTTCAACCGCAAGCTCACACTGGGCGAGGCGCGCACGCTGCTGGAGCGCGCCCCCGCGCTGCGCACGCTGGGCCTGGACGGCATGTTGGGCATCACGCTGCCTGCGCTCAAGCTGCTGAGCGAGGCGGGGGTCGCCGCGCAGGTGCATGTCCCCGACTCGGAGGGCGACCTCGAGCCCGAGGACTGAGCCGGAGGGTGCAGTGCCGTATGAACTGATGTGTGCACTGGACGGCCTAGTGTTGTGAGTTTATTTTGTCGGCCGTTGTACTCTCTGCTGGAGCTTTATCTTGCATGTAACAAGAGACCACTAATGCTAGGCCGATGGTGAGGAGGTGGTGGTGGTGCCTCGAGGGGTGTGCCGCTGTGATGTGATGTGATCCGCATTGTGCGCACATTCCGCTCTCAACTTTGCAGAACCGATCGCTGTTTAGTGCTCCGTCCTTGCAGCAGACCGCCCGTGGGCCAGGCGCTAAAGAGCTGCCAACCGAACAGGAGCAGCAGCGGTCTAGCTGGTCTTCTCGCCCCCTGGCAGGGTGCCAGCAGCGCTCCAGATCGGGCTGAGCGGCCATGCAGGCCGCGGCGGTGCGCGGGTCGGTTGCAGCGGCAGCTGGGCGCAGCCAGGGCAGCCGTGCCTCCGCAGCACGCGCTGCGCCGCCCAGGATTCGGGCGATCGGCGCGCTCATCCAGCGTAGCGCGCGCCAGGGCCCCGGCCGCCAGCACCGCGCCGC
>RRZL01000027.1:405996-468832 GCA_006782975.1 Chlorella sp. Dachan | reverse complement strand
GCCGCGGCGGGGGCGCTACCCGGCGCGCTGCCGGCGCTGGCGGCGGGCGCCCTGCAGCAGATAGACCCGCACGTGCTCGGTGCGGGCGGGGATGGGTGGTGCACGGAGGCGCGCCAGGCGCCAACACATCGCTGCGCCCCAACGCGTCCGCTTGCGTGTACAGCACGCACGCGCCCAACTGTTGCCATCCCCCATTCAAACCTGCCCGCACCTCAACCCAGCTCACATCAAACTCGTCGCCCTTCATCCCTGGTGGCAGGTGCCACGGTCGGCGCGTCGTTCAAGCTCTCCCTCATCTGCTGCCTGGTCGGCTGGCTGCTGCGCTCCAAGCAGATCCCAGCCAATGCGGCGCCAGTGCTGTCCAAGGTGCGTGGCGTGCGTTTAGGGTTTGTGGGTGCTGGCCGGTGCGGGGTTGCTGTTGACAGGGGTATAGCCCTGCCACCCGCCCAAGCCCTCCGTCCCACCACCCACCAACACCCGCAGGTCTCCTTCAGCCTGCTGATCCCCTGCATGCTGTTCAGCCGGTGCAGCCAGATCCTGTCGTCAGCCCCAGACTTCCGCATCCTGCTCACAATCAGCGCGTTTGTGGTGCTGCAAATCGTGGGAGGCGCCGCCCTGGGCACGGCGGTGGCCCCTGCGGTCGACCGCCTCAGCCGCGGCTGGCAGTTTGAGCAGGACAGCGCGCCGGAGGCAGCAGGCACTTCAGGGCAGCCATCAGGTGCGGCGGCCCTTTTGGGACACCGGTGGACTGCTTGACCTAGAGGCAATGCAGGGGCTGCGCGGCCAAGGCTGGACCGCGAGTGCGGGACCAGCCCGTGTGCATGTGCATTTTCACCATAGCCCGTACTCCTCGGCTGCTGTCTGCTGCGCATCACCCATCTCCTCTCTTCCCTCTACAGGCCTACGCCCCCTAGTCACCCTGGCCTGCAGCTTCGGCTCCAGCTTCACCCTGCCGGTGAGCCCTCCTGTTTGGCAGCCAGTTGAGGCCGCACCGACCCACTGCCACCAGCTATCTCCAGCCCACTCCCCACAAGCGTGCCCTGCTTGTCCCCTGTCACCAAGCAGCAGCGCTGGAACAGACCCGGTCCAGGGAACAAACCCTCCCAACCTCCGCGGCAGCTCCGCCCTAGGTGCTCTGCGAGCTGCCGCTACCTACCCACGCCTCCGCTCTCTACCTCTACAGAAGGGCCTTTTGCCTGTTTCACAAAGCGCCTCCACAACCTGCCCTCCTGCAAGGTGGTCTTCTTCTCCTCCATGCTGCCCGGCCCTGCCGCCGAGCGCGCCCTGGGCTACCTCGCCCTCATCCTGCTGTCCTGGAGCCCCCTGCTGTGGAGCGCGGGGCCCCTGCTGCTGCGCGCGCCCAAGGGCAGCAGCGGCAGCAGCAGCGGCAGCGACGCAGCTGGTGCTTCCAGCCTCAGCGGCAGCGAGAGTGACGCCGAGGGTGCGGCACAGCGCCACTCTATGCTGGCCTCCAGCCCGGCTGGCACGATTGTGCGCCTGCGCGTGTTTGCCCGCAAGGTCGCCACGCCGCCCTTTATGGCGGTGCTGGCGGGCGCTGCCGCCGGCATGACGCCGCTGGGTGAGGCAGGGGTGGCGGGATGGGCGGGAATGGCGCGCATTGGAGGCAGCTGTGACAGTGCCGCCGCGCTTCTGAAGAGTTACCGAGACGCAGGGGGGTTCTGTTCACACACCCGCAGCTGTCGTGAGCATGCTTGTTCAAACTCACGCCGCCATCTCCTGCCCCCTCTGCTTCTCAGGCCGTGTGCTGGTGGCCCCCAGCAGTGTCACCGCTGCCGAGATGCTGGGCCCGCTGGGTGCAGGTGTGCAGGCACCATGCCATGCTTTGCGCAAGAGGGTCGCGGGTGTCGCTGCGGTGATGTCCCACAGTTACAAGCATGCACCGGCTCGCACACGGCAGCCGTCTGGATTCAGTTCTGCATCCCTTGCCGGTGTGGTGGGCGCCCCGGTGGAACGCGGTCAGACTGTGTGCTGGTTCACACCAGCGCAGTGCTTATCTGTATAAACAACCAGCCTGCCATTCCATTCCCCAAAGGCATCCTGCGCAACGTGGTGGACGTGGTCAAGATGCTGGCGGGCGGCGCCCTGGCGGGGCAGAGCGTGGTGCTGGCCGCCTCGCTGCTGCAGGACAGCGGCGGCGCAGCGGACCAGGCGCAGGGTTCCAGCGCCGGCGGCGACCGCAGCAGCAGCAGCAGCAGAGGAGTGCGCGGTTTCCTGGCCGCCGCCAAGCGCCTGCTGCTGCCCACCAGCCTGGTGGAGGCGCGGGTGCTGGCCATCGTGGGGGTCACCCGCTTCCTGCTGCTGCCCGCCCTCACGCTCGCGGGTGCGTGCTCCCCTTCTTGTCGAGGCTGCTGTTGGGGCCATGGGGCTGCTGCTGTGGGCGGGTGGTGGAGGAACGCAGCGCGCGTGCCTCCCAGACTGCCCTACAGCGCCGTTGTTGTGGCGCCCTTGGTGTTTGGCTCGATGCGGATGGTCTGACGCGTCTCCCCCTCCCCTCCTGCCAGGCGTGGTGGGCCTGCAGCGCTGGGGCCTGCTGCCGGCCGCCGTGGCCGCCGACCCTGTGCTGCTGCTGGTGCTGCTGGCGGGCAGCGTGATGCCCACTGCCCAGAACCTGATTGGTGAGGCCGCCTGCCCATTTCGCCGCTGCTGTCCTGCATGGCTGCTGCTGCCACCTTTTGATGTCGCCCCCGCTGTGCTGCCACCGCCTCTCCTTCTGCCGCCACGCCGCCGCTGAAGCTGGTGCCGCCGTCCCACCTGCCTGCCTTCCAGTGCTGCTCCAGCTGAGCGCGCGCACGCAGCCGCTGGCGCCGGTGCTAGCGCGCATGCTGCTCAAGCTGTACGCCTACTCCATCCTGCCCGTCAGCCTGTGGATCAGCGGGTGGGCCACCTGGCTGGGCGTGCAGGTGGTGTGCTGACTGGGCCAGTCTTGTTTGCTGCGCTGGGCCTTGATAATGTGCTGTGGCCCACGACTGGCAGCCCCCCCTTTGTGCCGAACGACCCATTGCGGCCGCATTTCGCTGTACCCTGCCTGATTGTGTCCAACGCTGCCTGTACTCGGCTGCCCTCGTTGTGGGCGCCGCCCCCCTGAAACCCAACCTGCCTTTTGAACCGCACTTCTTACCTTTGGACCTTTTCCATGCTATTCGGTTTGCCGTATCTCTCTCGCAATCTTCACACTGAGAGCCGTGCGACCAGCGGCACGGCCTGTTGTGCCGCCGCTGCCGCACCGAACTTGCGCAGCCCTCCGTGCTGCGGCAGCCGCAACGCCATTGTGGCTGGCGCCTTTCTGACCTCTTCCCAACAACTGAGAACCTGTGAGAATGCGACCGTGGGCCTGGACAGTCGGGTTGGCCCTGGACAGTCGGGTTGGCGGGGCAGCAGGACTGCGGTGGTATCCTGCAATGCCAGGTGGCCGCCGGAGCCCTCCGCAGCATCTCTGTGCCCTACTACCAGCTGCTGTGCATCCCAAACTATCATACCCGAGCACTGGAAAGCTTGCTGCCGTCCTGAGGAGGGCACTTTGGCTTGTCGGGGCGCACTGCCTGCGCGCGGAGCCTTTGCGCTCGCCACAGGAGCACACCATCCTATCATTATGCCTTTAGTCGACCCGGCGGGTCCCGGCGGCCCCTCTACGGCCGAGTTCCTGGGCCCAGCTGCGGCCCTCGCAGCTATTCACAACAGCAGACTATCAGAACGCCCTCCTGACGGGCGCACGTTGACAGGCAAGCGGCCGCCTCTCCCCCACCACCATGTTCTGCCCCGCTGGTTGCGCCGCCGCCGCTCGACCGCTCGTGCACACCGCCAAGTTGGGCGTTGACCATCGCTCCTGTGCTGGCCCCTCACCCTGCAGGAGCTGAGATTGACGCAACTGATGAAGAGTGGTTGGTGGAGCGCAACAAGCTGGCCGAGCGGCTGTCGCTGGTGAGCAGCCACGCCTGGGCAGCTAGGGCTGGGCAGTGCCTGCGCAGCGGGTGGCACCTGCCTGCGGTGCAACCCTGCGCGCCTGCCCCTGGCTGACCAACTCAGCCTCAGCTGCTAAGCGAGGCAGGTCTGGCGGCCACTCGATGGGGGTGCAGGGCTTTGGCCAGCATTTGATTGATGACAACCTCTTCGCTGCGCTTCACTTCACACGCCTGCTGCACCCGCAACCCTCCGCAGGTGCTGGCCGCCATGGCTGTGCTGCGCTTCGGGCGGTACATGGGCTGGCTCGCAGCCCTGTGGCTCATAACCTACTGCAGCGGCGTGGCGGTGCAGGCGGCGCCGCCGAGCCCTGTACTTGAGGCTGCGGCCGTACACAGCGGCAGCCTTCCGGGCGGCAGGCCTGGGCCTGGGCTGTGCCACGCTGCTCAAGCAATACATGTTAGAGGACGGCCTGCAGGCGCACGCGCTGCCGCCCAGCGGGGACGACGGCGGAACGCTGGTCAGCCTGCTGCGCATCGTCTTCACGTCTGGCGCCGCCACCATGACGCTCTTTGCGTTTGGATGGCAGACTTGCCTAAGGTTCGAAGGGTTCAGGGAGGGGAGCACAGTGGTCCGAAGGAGATGCCTAGGCTGCCAGTTGCTTCTGTGGAATGTTGGAATGGAAGCGCAAGTCCTCGTGCATGCGGGCAGCCTGGCACGGCGCATCTGCTGCTCCCTTGGACCAACGCCCTCCCCGCCCTCCCTGTCCCACCGCCCTTGCAGCCTGAGCTTCGCGGCGCAGCTGGTGCTGGCAGGGACTGCGGCCATCTACACGCCCCGCCTCTGCCGCGCCTTGGTGGCCGCCCACCCCTCCACCCAGCGGGAGCTGCACTGGATGCACCAGCTGCTCAGCGGCGTGTCCCTCCTGGTGCCCCTGCCAGTGGCGCCCCTGCGCCCGCCGCTGCCGCCCGAGTCGGTGCCAGTGGCCGAGTGCGAGGCCGTGGTGTCGTACCTGCAGCTGTGCAGCTGCCTGCTGCCGCTGGCCTGCCAGACCTTCCGGGAGGCACGCCAGTTTGTGCGGCAGCAGCAGCGGCGGCAGGAGGCAGGGCTGCCACCCGAGGACGGCGCACTGGCGGCGTTCCGCCACTGGCTGTGGCGTGCTTCGGGCAAAGGCAGCGGCGCCCGCCTCGCGCTCGCCTGCTTTGTGCTGCTAGCGGTCACCTGGAACTGCGTGCTGCTGTTTGAGCGCTGAGCGAGCTAATGCATTAGCTGAGCAAACCATGCATTTTGTTGATACCACTGGTTGGCAGATCACTGAAATTGGGTTGGCAGAACGGACGTCCCATCGTGGTGCTCTTGTGTAACCCAGTGCATTACAACACTTGCCCAACAACAAAACTAATGCAAGAACACAGCTACGAGCAAGAGGGCGTCTGTGCAGCCAGTAGTGCTGCTTGCCCAACCAGGGCGCTTGCAGAGATGGGTGTGTTGGAGGCCGTCAGCCAGTTTAAGACCAAAAGAAAGTTCGTTGCGCGTGGAGTTGAAAGGCGCAGGGGTTGCGACTGCAGGGCTGCAGTTTGGGATGTGGTGATGGAGGGAGGGGGAGGGTTAAGGTCGAGTCGGATTCAGCAAAGGGGAGGGTCGTTGGGGTTCAAGCTTCAAGATAGGGAGGTCAGCGCTTAGGACATCAAAACAGCCACTTGGGGAAGGGTGGAGTTAGGACCATTCGGTTGACGATCGCCTTGTGGTGAGGGCCGCATCAGTCATGTTTAACGGCGGCGAAGTGTGTTCAGGGGAAGTTGATGAGCGGCGGCCACATGGGGAGCGAGGCTCAGAAGTTGGGTGGGAGGGGGCGTGGGCCCATCAGAGTCCGCCCTCTCCAGGGGAGGGTCGGTGGGATGCTGTTCAGGTTTAAGACAACGACAACACGATTTTCGTTTTTGGGACTCCAACCTGGCAGGTGGAGTCAGTGCCGGTGGTTCGACAAAAGGCGGGGTGGAAACCAGGCAAGGGTGGTCAGCAGCTGGCAGACAAGGCTTCCTCCGTTGGCTGCACCCTGACTTTGCACGTCTCGGTGGCTTTCAAGGCAGTTTTCCTTCTGCCTTGTTGGCGGCTCAGGGGTAGGCCGTGATGCTGGTGACCACGGTCTGCGGTGCATGAAATGCAATGCGAGGGCGTGAACAAAATGTGGCGGTGGCTGAATTGCAAGGCAACATGAGGGTGACAGATGTCGCGTACAATGCCGCACCCAGGGCGGCAATGTGAGCGGTCCATGGCCGGCTAACCTGGGCGGGCGTCTCGATTGTGTTGATGATCCAGGTGGCTGCCGGGTAATAGGTGTACCGTGGGTAGGCCACCACCAGGCGGAGGTTCTCCCTTTAGAGAGGTTGGTGGGCTGAGAGGCGGGCCTCAGACCGTGGTTGACCCAAACTTGCCTGCGTTCATTGAGCACTTGCAAGGCATGTATACCTGCACAGTGCACTTACTTTGGCGGGGCGTTGAACGTGAGGCGACCACGACAGTCGCGCCCGTAGCACGCTGTGCCCGGGAGCGCCTGGTTTGTCAGTGCACCATAGTTGCACGTTTCTTTTTTATCGACTTGCTTGCATGCGCTGGCCCAGGTACTGCAGGCAGCAAACATGGCCGGAGAGTTTATATCAGCATTGGGGCTGGGGCAGTACGGTGGTCCGCTGCATGGCGTGCTCACGGGCTGGATGCACCATTGTGGACAGAGATCAGTCCTTACCGCAACGCCCAGCCACAACTAACCAACAAACAGCAACTTTCTGATCAGGCCTCATCTCACGTCGTGTTCAGCACACCGACAAACATGGGCACGGTTGCGCCGCCATTCTGGTTGCGTGGCACACGGACGCTCCATTCCACCTTGCGTGCATTCTGTGGAAGGCAGGGCAGCGACAACGGCGAACGGGCACAAGTCACTTGCCACGGTGGTCCGGCATCAGGGAAAAGTCACGGGGTGGCCTTGCGCCAATAAGACAGCCAATTAAAGCAGCTGGTTACATGGAGGGTTGACTGTGAGTTTGCACAAGCTAGCGACGGCCTTCCAGCAGAGGGGCAGCACAAAGCGAGCAAGTGTGGGGTGGGGAAGGATCACAAGGTGCCTCAGCCAGAAGCAGATCCCGAGTCAATGCATCCCCTCCTGACCGCACAACACAATATACACACCCCAGATCCATCAGTGGATTGCAGCAGCCACGTTTCGCTGCGAATCACGTAGAAGTAGTCCCCGCCGGGATACATCACGTGCCCCGGCTGGGCAAAGGGGAGCTGCAAGTCAGGTAGGAAGCGTGGAGGCCTCCCAGTGTGTCTGGCCAAGCAGGTGGAGCCAGCCCGCAAGCGACAACAAAGGCAAGCATGCAGGCAGGCCAACATGCTTGTTGGCGGGCAGGCAGGCAGCCTTCTTGGCTAAACACAGCATCACGGACCCAGCGCTAGGCTGTCCAACGTACCTCATCGACCGTTACGCTCTTGGCGATGGAGTTGGGCTTGCAAGGCGTTTGTACAACCTTGAGCGTATAATCGTACTTGCTGTGCAACAATGGGCAGCAGGAGCAGCAATGGGTGAACGCTCCTCATGAATGGAGGTTGGTGAGCGGCGCATTGTGATGTTGGCTGGTCTGCTCGCACAAAGCTTCATCTGGCAGCCCTGTTGCTCACAAGGGTTCGGGGCGTGCCGAGCATGTGCCGTTCTCCGCAGGCTGGTTAAGGCAGGTCGAGTTGGTCTTCTGCCAGGCTTGTACAGTGGCCAGCCGGCTGCATTGCCCACAGAATGACATGGAACTCTCAACGGAGGTCGGTTGGACATCAACACTGGCTGGAAGATACATGCACGCCTTGGCAGTTGCATTTAACTCGAGGTCAAAGGCAGAGCATCTTTGTCAGCAAGGTACACATCACACCATGGTCACTGCCAGCTGAGATAGGCATGTTACCCTCTGCTCGCCCTCACTTTGTCCAGAAGTCGCGCTTGAGAAGCAGCCATGCTGCAACAAACGGCGGGCAGCAAGACAGCAAGGGTTCGGATTCCCCATTCCTAACAAAACAAAAGCAAGCACCTGGCGGCATTCGTACTCGCAATACAGAACGGCTATTGGACTCAGTGCTCAGCCGATATATTGTGCAAACACACAACATCGCCAGCAGCTCACTGTTCTTAAGGTAAGCAGGGCGGGCAAGAGTGGCCCGACAGAACTTGCTTCCAGCCCTCAAAGTGCATGCGGCCTGCCAATGGCCAACCAAAGCAGGGTGGGCATTGACTGGTCCGCTCATGTGGAGGCCAACTGCCAGTTATGCAAGCAAGAGAGGCAATGGCACGTATGTTTATGCAATGCAGGCATCCCCGCAGCCCACTTCATTGTTGAGGGGAGATGAAGCTGGAACGTAGGAGCCATTGGCATAGAGTCCCCGAAGTTGCCACAGGAAGAGTGCGGTGGGGCTGCATTGAGGAGCAATAAGTGATCCAGCAGCTGTGTGAGCCGTGAGCACAAGGCAGGGGCATGAAACCACTCCGTGCCTATCAGCATGGCTCGATGTGCACTGGCTACACAGCTGCACTCACAACACAAGCGGTGTCACGCCATGCATGAGCTCTACTTGCAAGTCGATCCGGCATGTGTTATTATCTGCAGTGAGCACACTGGCATCAACAGTTGCGTTAGCAATGGCAAGGGGCGGAATGCTCAAAATCCTTAGTTTGTCGCTCCCCTTTGTCACTGCTCACCTCTGTCCCTCCCCTTTGTCACTGCTCACCTCTGTCCCTCCCCTTTGTCACTGCTCACCTCTGTCCCTCCCACCCCACCAGCAGGAACCCCGCGGGCCAGGTAAACATGTAGCTGTTTCAGTGCAGCACACACCAAGCTGTCCGCACAGCGGGCTGGCCTGCCTCACCGATCGCCAGTCCATGGACATCTGCAACACATGGTGGGGCGGGCTCAACGAACTGATGCCAGTTGCTGGTGCAGCCCGTGGTAGCACAGAGTGCATATCGCCATTGCCACCTTGAGCTTGAGCAGCATGGAACCCAACATGTGCGCTACAGCACGGTTCCCCACATTGGCAATCCAGCACTACTCACAGGGAACGTTGATGCCAAGGGAATAGCTACAAAGTAGCCAGTAGGGAGGCAGAGGGAACGGGGTGATGACAAACACAGCTGAGGGCCGATATCAGAACGAGTTTGGCAACAGGTTTGTAGTAGGATGTGCACTGGTAGCATCTGCCTTGCTGGATGATGGCTGTACATCCTTGAACTGCACAATGCAGCTTCAGTTACCGGACTGCCCACCCCTCACCGGACTTCGGTTGTCTTGGCAGTCGCCTGCCAGGCCTGCCGGTACTTAGGCTGTTCGCCAACCCTGCAGGCGCAGGAGAAAACACTGCTCAGTCCAGGCCATGGACCTTCCTCTGGAGGCTGCCACTTAGGCGCAATTCCAGCACTACTGTTCACTTTGTAGTGTGAGTTAGGTTGAGTAAGTCTAAAGGCTGTTGCTTGGTGCGGTTGCAAAACACGCATGCACGGCAGCTGGCAGGCCAAAGACGACAGCTTGCGCCCGCCTTCTCAGCGCGCACCAGGTGCACGACTGCTCGTCGGCGCCCCAAAATGTGTCGGACACGGTTGCCAGGCAGGCACTTCGGCGGCGGATGCCAATGCACTTGAGGCAGGATGCCTGCTGCTTGGCCGACAAGCGCGTGTCGTTGCATGCCAAGAGCGGATTTGCCATGAACTCGGGCTTGCCGAACCAAACAGCCTCGTCAAGAACAGCCGGTGTGTACCTGAAGTAAGGAGTGTGACATGCTGTTTAGTCCGACAGTCCGCTGCGGGATCATGTTGACATCATTAGCCATGCATTAGCCATGCTGTGAACCATGCTTCCCCTCCATGGGGTGGGAGCACAGCTGGAACCAGCTTGAACATGTTAACCTTGCTTTGGTTGCAAGCAGGCTGGCAAGCAACCTAGCACAACTCACGTGCAGGGTTTTCCAGCAAGCAGGATGTCCTTGGGGCGGCCACCTGGGGGATTCCAGATTGCACCACCACCGCGGCCACCGCCGCGGTGCCATGCCGTAGCGGGGCGGTCGCCGACCCCTGGCTTCTTGTAGTCGCTGGTGGTGAATGCGTGCGCGGACGCCACCGTGACCAGCAGCAACGCTACAGTGGTGCAGAGGCGCATTTCTGGCTTGGGGGAAGGCCTGGCAGAGGGGGCCAGTGTGGGGCAGTGGGGTGTTGTGGTTGTGGGGGTAGGCGGCTGTCAAACCCAGCTGTAACTGTGCCGTAGTGATGTAGCAACGAACGGGAGGCGCGGCCGGAATCGCCATGAAGAGCTCGGGACATAACATGTGTTCCATGCAGATGGGTCCAGCATGCAGATTGGTCCCCCGGCGGCTGCGCAGCTCCCCCAGCCTGCGCCGCCCGCAATTGCGCTTTTGCCGCCTTTATGGACTAGTTCAATGACTCGGGAGCAGCAGTAGCAGCCTTGCAAGCTCGCGCCCATGTCCGGCCGACCGCCTGGCGCTCGCACAGCTCACCCGCGCGCATCAAACAATGCTTACACACCCTGAGATGCAAACTGCGGGGCAGCGCCGCCGCAGCGCTGCTGCACGATGGAGTGATATAGGCACTGGCGGCAAGGCGTCGGCGGGAAGGCACTGCTGCGATGCACGCTATGAAATGCCACTGCTCACACAGTGATGACTGCTATCTGGGCGTGCTGCTTGACACCCTGCTGTGGGGTGATGCCCACCTTGATGCCAGGGCCGCTGCTGTCAGTGCCGCGGAAGGTGAGGGCGGCGGCGTCGGCGGCAGTCGCCGGCTCCACGCCGTCGGCGTACGTGCCCTTCAGCACGCCCGCGTTGCAGCGCAGCGTGTAGCGGAACTGCTTGCCGAAGGAGTGCCGCACAGCGACCACACGGCACGGCAGGCGCTTGCGGTCAACTGAGCGGCCCACGCGGCCCTGGGCCTTCACCCAGAGCGTGACACTGTCGCCCACGCTGAAGGCGGCGCGTGGCGGGCCCTGGCGGCTGTTCTGCACGCGTTCTGCACGCTTTTGCTGCGCTGCCATGGTGGCAGCCCGCGCCTTCTGCAGGTGTTCCGGCAGCTGGAAGGCGGGCTCACCGGCTGCACCTCCTGCCTGCTGCGCCTCGCCCGCTGGGCCCGCTGCCTGCTGCGCCTCCCCTGCCGCCGCTGCTGCTGCATTTGCCGCCTGCTGCGCCTCGCCTGCCGCCGCTGCTGGGCCTGCTGCCTGCTGCGCCTCGCCTGCCACGGAGGGTGCCTCCCCGTCTGCTGCCATGGCTACGTCAGCCAGCCGCGCCAGGGCATCGCCGCCCTGCATCAGCCGCCGCCGCTGCCGCCGCAGCCCAGCAGGGCTGCTCTCAGCTGCGGCCCGGGGCGGCAGGGTGCGGGCCACGCCAGCATCTGCATCGTCGTCTGACAGGTCTGCCAGCCATGCGCGGTGCACCGCTGCGCTGCGCCGCAGGCCACTGCGGTCCTGCTGCTGCTGCTGCTGCTGCTGGCCCTCCTGGGCAGGGGAAGCCTCCTCATCGGACACTGCTGCTGCATCCTCGTCCTCCGACAGCTCTGCGGCCGCACGCTTGCGGCTGGCAGCCGCCTTGCTGCGGGGGCGGCGGCTGGCCCATCCGCTCTTGGGCTTGCGTGGCGCTGCTGCGGGGGCGCCCGTTGGGATGCCACCATTAGGGTTGACCGCCTCGGTAGAGCTGCACCAGGATAGGAAGAGGTGCATGTTAGTGCACAACCCAAATTGAATACAGGTGGCAGGCTGCCACTGTTGACGCTCCCTAGCAAGCTTCAGGTCAAAGGCACAGGCAAGGGCAGGAACACCAGGGCCTGGCAGTGTCAAGGTGCTGCATCTGTTGTGGCCATTGTTGGGCTGGGAACTGCAGCTCACTTGGTGAAACCCAGCAGGTTGATGATGGTCTCCGCTGAGGGCAGCTTGGCAGTCATGCTGGGCGCCCCAAACAGCGACTCGCTGCGCGTCATGCCGCCCAGCGCAGTTGTCGGCGCGTCGTTCACCATGCGCTGCACGTGCCGCACTTGGTAGCCCCAGCTGCAGAGCAGAACAGGGTGAGGGTGGGGGTGGGAGTTGAGGGTCAGGCGCAGTGTCATGCCTGGCTCAGCATGGGCCGCAGTTAAAACAACAGCGATCAACCAGTGCAACAACAGCTGGCTGTCCTGCTACAGCAGCCAGCCACCCTGTGCACCCTGACTGGCTGGCCCCATCTCTTCAAGCTATGCAGCCTTCCCACCTGATGGCTGGCGCCTGCATCAGCAGGGAGCGGATGTAGTCCTTGATCTCCCGGTTGCACCGCTCGGTGGCGCCCTGGCTCTGTGGGTGGCCGATGGAGCTGGTGATGTGCTGCACACCGTACTCGGAGCACAGCGCCTCCATGATGTCGGCGCAGAACTCCACGCCGTTGTCGGACTGCAGCACTGCCGGCACCTGGGTGTCCATCCAGATCCCGTTCACCTGCAGGGATGGACAGGTGCAGAGCACACTGACATAAATCAGGGACGGCTCCACGCACGGGAATGGGGCCCATGCAATGCTGATTGGTGGCTCATGCCTAGCAAGATGGCCAGCTTGAGTGCTGCGGGGCAGAGCAGGCAGGCCAGCAGGCAGAAGCTGTTCGCACCTCACGAGCGACGCTGATGGGCTCCTTGGTGCGCAGCGCCCGCAGCCACACGTGGCGCGTCAGCAGGTCGATGTACACCAGCACGTAGCGGAAGCCATCATCGCGGCCCTCCCCCAGGTCGATCAGGTCCAGCTGCAGCATGGCGGGTGCAGGAAAGGCGGGGGGTGGCGGAGGGTGGGGGGTGGGCCCATGTGTGAGGTGCTGCCGTACCAGGCATGCAGTAGGTGCGGCTGCCACCAAGGCACACGTACAACACAGCACACAGCACAAGTGCAGCACATCTGCTGAACGCAGCCGGTTGCTGCACACATGGCACACACCTGGCCTTGCTGTACAGTACAGGTGCTCACCTGGCACTGCCAGAACGCGCGGTTCACCACGATGGGCACCAGCCGAGGTTTGGCTGCCTGCTGCTGCGGGCGCCTGTCGGCGTGCACTGGGCACTGCTGCAGGGTCAGCTCAATGACCTCGCGCGGCACACCGACGACGCCATGCACCGTGTTGAGCACCTTGCCGTCAGCCGAGTAGATCTTGGTGGCTGTCAGGTGCCGAAGCTGACAGTGACAGGGAGGCGGAAGGTGGGAGCTGGTGAGTCCAGGGGTGCACGCAGTGCTGAGCCCATGTTGCCATGCATGAAACCGCCGCTGCGTGTGCCTGCACCCACCCGCTTCTCCAGCGTGTTGATGCCCGCCTTCTTGCCGGCGTTGAAGGTGTACTCGGTGTCCACCAGCTTCACCATGTCGTCAATGGGCACCCAACTGAATCAAGAACGGAGGGGCAGGGTTGTGACCAGCTGCGCTGAGGTGGCAAGACCCACGCCGTAGACATAGCAACATGCAAGCAGGCTCAGCCACACACACCTTCACCCCGCGATCTTGTGCATGCACTGTGCTGCTACCCATGCAGCCACCACCCACCAGCAGGCAGGCGCGCTTACCGGCGCAGCACTTGTTCCTGCTTGACGGTGACGCGACGGAAGAGAGCTGGCTCCAGCTCGCCGCTGTCCGACTTGACGAGGTGCACCTCCAGCTGCCGCAGCACTGCCTCAGGTAGCTCCCTGGCAGGCCCACCCAGAGGCTGCGCCTCAGGCTGGCCCCTTGCCCGCACCGCCGTGCCCCGCCGCTGCCGCAAGCCGATGGCGGCAAGCTCTTGCAAGCCGCCCTGCAGCCGCGCGATGGCCAGCTGCGCGTCCGCCTTGGTGATGCAACTGATCTTAGAGCGGGTTTGGAAGGCCTTGCCGCGTTTTGCGAGCGCAAGGGCTTCCCTGGCGTCTGTCATTTTCGAAAAACGGCAGCGGCGGGGCGTGGTGGAGGGTCTCAGAGGTGCGCCTAGACGTCTGCAGAAAGCGAAGATGGCAGCGGGTGGGAGCTGTCAACGCCTGGAGGGAGGGGACCAATCTGCATGAGGAGGCAATCTGCATGCAACACATGCTGTCCTCCTAGCCCGAGTTCCATGCCAACTTGAACTTGAAGTCCCGACTTCATGGCCGGCCTGCCGCACTGGTGCTGCCCCACCAAGCAGCTGGCAATGCCTTCCCCCGTATGCATAAAGCCAACAATAAGTCCCAGCACAGGGATGGGGGAACGGAGAACAGAGGCCAGGGCCGCAGGGTGATGACGGTAAGTTACGTGGTTGGATGTCAGGTAATGGTGCGCAACTGCTGCATGCATGCCTGCTCCCCTGTTTGATCCAGACTAGCAAGGTTGCATGTGCCTTTCAAACGGGCGAGCAAAATTCAGTCAATTGGCTTGCGGTGCAGCAGCTCAAGTGACGCCTGCAGAATGTGAAGGCGGCGGCAGGCAGCAGCAGCGCGGCGGCCATGTGAGGGCGGGGCCCGCTGGATGTACGCGTTTCTTTCGCTCTCACAGGCTGCTGCCGTCAGCTTTTGCATTGAGACGCACGCAACGCGCAGCAGCATGGCTCTGGCGCCGCGCCCAGCGGGCAGGGACCGCCCGCCCACGGCCATCAGCCCTTCCATCCTGAGCTCCGACTTTGCGCGGTGTGTATGACCTGGCTCGCCGCAATGGGCGCAAGCACCTGCGGCTGCCGCTCGCCGCTGCCGCTGCCGCTGCCGCTGCTTCCGCCACCCACCTTACCCCCTGCCCACAGGCTGGCGGAGGAGTGTCAGCGGATGGTGGACCTGGGTGCTGACTGGCTGCACGTCGACGCCATGGTGCGCCCCTCAAAACTTGTCTTTGCTGCCCTAGCGGGAGCGCACGCTTGTGCTGCACTTGCGCCCTGCTCGCGTCTGGTGCCGAGGGTGGCAGGGCGCGGCTGTTTGCTGGGCAGCAACCCATCCGGCCGTTGCACGCATGCCGCTACAGGACGGCCACTTTGTGCCCAACCTGACGCTGGGGGCGCCCATAGTGAAGAGCCTGCGCAAGCACACAGCCGCATTCCTGGACGTGCACCTGATGGTCACACACCCGGCGCAGGTGGGTGGGCGGGTGCGGTCAGGCAGGTTGCAGGCAGGCAGGCAGGCTGGCTGGCTGGCTGGGAGGGCTGGGACTGTTCGCCACGCGCGCTATCAAACCAATCCACACAACCACGCCGCAACACAGCGAAACCCCCCTGCTCGCCATCATGCACGGCTGTGTGCTTGCAGTGGGTCAAGGACTTTGCGGCGGCAGGGGCCAACATGTTCACGTTCCATCTCGAGGCGGCAGCCGCTGGCGACGACACAGCGGTGGCGCTGGCGGCGCTGCAGGCGGCCGGCGATGCGGGGCTGCCCGCTGTGCACGACCTGGTCGCGGCAATCAAGGTACGCAGCCAGGGCGTTGGGGAGCAGCACGGGGGCAGCGTGCTGCCGCCTGCCCGTAGGCAGCATGGGTTGCAGCGTGCAGTAGCGATGGCACATGCGGCAGCTGCGTGCTGTAGTATAATCACCTGGTGGCGAGGCGGCAGCACCCTCCAGTTCCAGCGAGGTGTGGCTGCTGCGCTTAAGACGGCCTGCAGGCATGTTAGGCTTGTGTCTCACCGACATGGCTTTGTTCCCCATACTGCTACGCCAGGCGGCTGGCATGCTGGCGGGGATCACCATCAAGCCCGGCACGCCAGTGGAGCTGCTGCTGCCCTACATTGCTTCGATTGACATGGTGCGCTGTTTACTGGCGCTGGCTGCGGTGCGGCGGCGCGCCTGGCGCTGTTGAGCCGCCGGCGTCTAGCTAGTGCAGCGCTTGCATGTCTGCAGTGCGTCAGCGTATTTTGCTGGGATCAATCTCTGCCGCCGATCCTGATCACGGCTGCGCAGCCGTGCTTGCTGCCTCACCTGCATTGCACCGGGTGGGCCTCACAGGGGGTGCATCTCTGCCGCAGGTGCTGGTCATGACTGTGGAGCCGGGCTTTGGCGGGCAGAGCTTCATGCCGGCCATGATGGACAAGGTGGGGGGACAGACACCTAGTTGGTTAGCAGCTCGGGTTTTTCTGGGCCATGCGGCTGCTTTGGCCAGCATGACCTTGCCAGCAATGGCTGACAAGGTGGGCAGCTGCTGCTGTGCCAGTGGCGATGGCCCCATGTGGGCAAGAGCGCCCCAAAACAGCCACCGTGGCAGCAGCGGGCAGGGAGCGTGCAAGCCTTTGCGAGGTGACCCCCATGCCCATCCACCACTCTGCAGGTCCGCTTCCTGCGCACACGCTTCCCCGACCTGTACATTGAGGTGAGGTGGGGGCCTCCTCGCTCAAGGGAAAATATCTGCCGCTGCTGAAGGGGGCGTGCGTAAGCGCGCACCGCCTTGCTGTGTTGGGGGGCCAGCACATGCCATCAGGCCAGCGGCCTGCCAATGAGGCCCTGCTAGCGGCCCTGCTGCTGTTTGCAAGTTGCCGGCGCATGCAATGCCTGCATGCTCACGCTCGGGCACACCGGCTTGCTGCAGGTGGACGGCGGCCTGGCGCCAGACACCATCCAGGAAGCAGCGGCAGCGGGCGCCAACGCCATCGTGGCTGGCAGCGCCATTTTCGGGGCGGCAGACCCGGGGGCGGTGATCCAGCAGCTGCGGCAAGCGGTGGATGTGGCGGCTGTGGCGGCTCAGTAGCACTCCCAGTGAGGAGCGCCACTGGTGTCAAGCAGAAGTGTGTGCATGTGCTGTGCATCATGCCTCAATTTGCGCTTGCTGTCTGGCCGCTCCTTGATACATGCCGGGAGGCCCATGAACAGCAAGTTGCGTCCCTGCATGCTTTACATACTGTTACATATGTGTAACAACACTTTGCCGCATACCATGAAAGTCAAAGCACACCAGAACATCACTCAGCAGCATGTCCTGCAGCCTCGCAGCGCCAGGCATGCAGGCGCGCCACAGGATACGTGCGCCATTAACCAGCCAGCTTCAAATGCAACAACAGAGGCAGTGCCACAGACGAGCGAGTGGCCCCCTCAGCAAGCGATCCTCTGTGCAGGTGCCATCGTCACCACCAGGCTAGGCTGTGCAGGCTGCTGACCAACCAGGATTAAAGCTGTTGGCTCATGCCTTGGTGATGCCAGCTCACACGCCGCTGTGGTGGCCAGTAGTGCCGCGGGAGGCGGCGTGCTCCTTGGTGCCCGGCATCGCCTCCTTGGCCTTCTGCCAGGCCTGCGGGTGTAGATTGGATATGGTTGGTTGATATCGTAGTTGGAACACGTCAACAGCCACCCAGCCTCCTTCTTCAGGTTGGCGGTAGCGGTAGGGAGGGGTAGCCGAGTGTGGTGTTAAACACTCCTCGATCTTGTGCCAGGCCCGCACAGGAGACGTGCGCTGGCTGGCGATGTTCATGCAGTGCAATGAACTGGGGGGAGGATCACCACACCATATGTCGTCGGTACCGATGGCATCAGCACCCACCTGGTCCATGGCAGCGCCAGTCCCGCTACGGTGCTCGTGCACCTCGCCGGTGGCGGCTGCAGGGAGGGGGGCGGGCGGGCAGCAGGCATGCTGAGCATGCTGAGTGGCACTCTTGGCTCAGGTGCTTGATGGAGGGATGGGCATGCTGACAGGGCGCCAGCGCTCAATCCCTGGCGGCTGCAACTGTCAACGCATACCAGGAATGCCGCGCAGGGTGGCTGTGTAAGGGGGCAGGCACAAGCCCGGCCACTCACTCTCCACGGTGCGCCCCGTGCGCTGCGCTGTGCCCGCTGTGCCTGGCCCGCCAGCGTAGGCGCCACGCCCCTCCCCCTACAGTTGAGTTGCAGGGCACATCGCGTGAGGGTTGCTAAGGGTGTGCAACGAGCAGGTGGGACGCCATGCGGCAAGGCAGGTTGCCAGGGCAGGCGTTTTGCATCATGAACGATCCCTCATGAGGCTGATGTGCTGCCGCACAGCTTTCCCAGCCGACTCGCCTCGTACGTCTCGTAAGTTGCGCCTGCAGAGCAGCCAGAGCAGGGCAGGTGGGTGGGTCTCCCAATGGCGCGGCAACCTGGTGTTGCGGCAGAGGGGTGCTGCGCTGTACTGTGCTTGGTCTGCTGGCCGCTGGGCAGCATGCAGCGCAACTGGCCCTTAAACAACTAGGCTGGCTTGCCTGTGGTGGTGCCCATGGCCCCTGCGGTTGGCTCCACTGGGTAGGGCTCACCCTCCACCGGCACAGAGGGCACCACCTGGCCAGAGAGGGGAATGCAGAAGGGAGAGACATTGTGGGGAGTGGCACAAAGGATGGAGGAATCGATTGTGGGCCCACAAGCGTCCCTGGGGAGGCATGGAGGAGGAGCGTGGGTGCGCTACAGCGCAAGCCGCCATCCCAGCTTTGCTACCAAGGGTTGTGAGACGCCCCATCTTCTGCTGCACACCCTGCCCAGGCCACAAGCCGGCCCCCCGACCTCACCTGCGGAGCGTAGCCAGCGGCAGTGGTGGTGCCCTCGCCCATGACGCCCATGCCAGCGGTAGGCACGGTGCCGGTGCCCTCGTAGGCGGTGGTGCCAGTGGCCCCGGTGGCACCGTACCTGGGAGGGCAAGACATCAAGCAGGTAGGCAGTTGGGTTGGCAGCCAGCCGGAGCTAGCGCACACGATGTTTGCGACTGCCTGGTCAAACAGTCAGGGGCGGCCTGACGCTTGATGGTTCAGGGCAGCTGTGACGGCTGTGCCGGATGAGCATTCACGTGCACACCCCAGCCACTGCTCCACCAAAGCACCAGCTCACGGGTAGGCGGTCTTCTCGTAGCCCTCCTCGTAGCGCTCCCCTGCGCCAGCACCCATGCCAGCAGCCATGCCGGTGTGGCGGTGGTGGCCGGTGTGGTGCTCAGCAGTCGTGCCCATGCCGGTGCCCACACCAGTACCTGTGCCGTGGGTGGCACGGTACTCGGCTGTGCCCGGCACGTGGCTCTTCACCTACATGGGTGGACACGAACCCTGCTTGCTCGATTGCCTCAAGTTGAAAGTAGCAGGATGCGGCTCGTGGCGGCATGCAAGGCAGTGCGCAGCAAACCGCACTCGCACGCCGATCCGTGCTGTCCAAGGCAGTGACTCCACCCCCCATCCAGCGCCGCCCACGTGCTGCACTTGCCTCTCCCATCATGCCAGTGCCGGTGCCGGTCCCCGTGCCGGTGCCGCCCGGGTGAGTGGCACGGTGCTCGGCAGTGCCGGGGATGTGCTCCTTGACGCCTGCAGTGGGCGAGACAGTCAGGAGAGGGTGGGATGATGCTGGAGTGTTGCGAAGCTGACTGGAGGAGTCAGTGCAGGCAGCGGGCGGCAAGCGGCAAGCGGCAGGCGAAGGGGAGGTCCCTCTGGACAGCCTGGCCCGCCGCAGAAGCGGGCTGTTCCTGTTTGCTCCAAGCTGAAGCACCCCTGGCAGAGTGCTCGCTCGCCAACGCGCCGCCCTTGCCTCTCTGCTTACCCGACATCGCTCCAATCTCAGAGGTGCTGCTGCGTACGCTCTCAGGCTCGCGTGAGACCGCCGGCAAAGGCAAAGAGCGAACCAAGACTGGCGGAGCTGCCAGCGGTGCGAGTGCCTCCCCAGCTTCTGGACCTGAAAATGCCAGCTGCCTGCCGGCTCACTTCCCAGGCAACTCACTTCAAACTGATTTGACGAACAACACTGGGCAGTGCCGTCAAGGTGGGGCTGGCTGACCTGCAGTCAAATGGGATCTGCCTGATCGCAACCGCCGCCGCCGCCGCCGCCGTCCGCTGGTGGCGGTGTCTCATCCCGGCCTGCTGCTTTACAGTCAAGCGTGCAGCCTGTCTGGCAAGAGTTGTGCAGTCCACCACACTTAAAAGGAAGTAGAGGGGAGGTACGTGGCGGCAGCAGCCATGGCCGCTAAGCAAGTGCTATGAACAGCGTAAGAAGCGCCAGTTCCAACATGTACCCGGGGCGCGTCCAGGGGCACTCCGGCCGCCCGCATGTGCGATTGCAGAAGACTCAGTGTCCCAGCACAAACACATTGAGCAGGGTGACCACTCCCATCAGCATGCCCAGCACAATGCAGACAACCGCCAGCGCGGTCGACGTGGCGCTCAGCCGGTGCGTGCGCTCCGCCACATGCAGGATGAGCAGTCTGCAGGGTGGAGGGCAACTATCGCAAGTGAGGAGGGCATCTTGTGCACGCTAAGAAGAAGCAAAGTAGCAGCACCTTGGTGGAAGCGGCAGCAGCCAGAGTTCAAGCACAGCAGATGCACGTGCGTGCGCCACCGCAACTGCCCCAGGACAGCGGATGCGCGCGCATGCACCACCACACTCGTTCCGCGATCCGTCAGCCGCATTCCAGCCAGTATTACCACCTACCCGGGCAGGATAAACGCGATGTAAGTTGCGGCCGTGGCGCCAGTCACAGACATGGCGGTCCACACTGCACGGATCCGAGTAGTGGGCAGGACGCGACATGTCAGGTGTCAGCGCCAGGCGGTTTGCAGCGGAGCTGCTGCAACGATGCTTTCCGTGTTCATGCTGCGCTGCGCTGTCCAACTGCCTGCCTGTCCGCTTGACACATTTCCCCAAGAGGACAGAGAGCTCATCAGAGTGCAAGTCCGCTTGCCACATAGCCACCAAGAGGACTCCGCTCACCAGAGGGCACCAGGATGGCGACGAAGTAGATGATCAGCAGCAACGCGTAGGAGAGGACGTAGAATCCGGGCCCCGGCAGCATGGGCTTGCCGAACAGCAGCTTGGTCACTGTCTCCCTCAGGGCCCAATTCAGCATCGCGAAGGTCGACTGCACAGGCGACCAGGGGTGGACGGGCGTCAAGGGTGAGCAGTGGAGGCTGAAGTTAAGCGCCCAGTGGAAGGCCGGCAACTGGTTGGTCGGCAAGCGAGGCGAAGAGCTTTGTTCCGCCACACCGTCTGGTACAGTCCGCAGCAGCAGCAGCGCATGCCACACTGCATGCCGGATGGCAAGGCAATGGCATACAGAGCTAGAAACAATCAGGCGAACCCAGCGCACCATGAGGCAGATGCAGTAGCCGAGGCGCACGCCAAAGGACAACACCGAGCCAGCGGTTGTGCCGATGACGGGAGCCAGGCCCTGGGGAGTCAGGTTGTTCCTGCGGAACCGATTGTGCATGGTGGGAGGAGGCAGGCGTGTCAACGGCGTGGCTGCACGTGGCACCGCTGGCTCTGGATGAGGGCCGAGGGCAGCCAGGTGTGGTGTGCCATCACAGCAGCGCGCAGCTTGATGTGGGCACACACGCAGCATACCCCGCTGCATGGATGCCGGTGAAGTGAATCCTCACAGTATGTTGGCGTTGGTGCTGGAGCCAAACAAGCAGTAGCCGCCGGCTGCCACCAATGTGAATACGGCGGTGCACACCACCAGCTGCGGCAGTGGGGCAGACCATGGGTGGGCAGGGTGCAGTGCGGTCAGGCCTCATACGAAAGACAGAGAAGCACATCTAGCATGCAGACGCAGGCACCCCTTCGTAGCTTGCATGCAGGCGGGGGCATGCAGAGTGTGTGGTACGAAAACCGTGCAAGCCATTCCCGAGGGATGCACGCCAATGTCAAACAGCCGGCCCCTCACCGCGCGGCGAATGACCATCATCATGCGTCGGTTGGAGAAGCGCTCCAGGCTGTGGGCGATGGGGTGCACGTTGTAGCTGCGCAAAAGGGTGGGAGGCAAGGGTAAGCCACGTCAGCTGGGGCAGCAGCGCGGTGCATGTGCATGCGCGGCACAGCAGCACAATCCGCGCCCGAAACCGCTGTTCGTCTGCCTGCATGCCACGCATGCACCCCCGGCACACCACCACAGAACATGAACGCATGTCGACCACCGCGGGCCAGCGCTCACTGGCAGATGAAGGAGAGGGAGATGACGGGCAGCACCGCCAGCAGGCGGACAGCGATTTCTGGCGCCGAGCTGCCCAGCATCTCTTCCGTTGGCAACCAGTGGAAGTCTGCAGGGCGGGTGAGGTGGGGTTCAGGGCAGGACGAAGGGTGCTGGAAAATGGGCAGGTGCAGCGCGTTTGCGATTTGCTACTTGTGGGGGTCTGCTGGCTGCCCGCCTCACGCGGGCCTCCTGGCGTGGACCCAAGGGGCCGCAAAGACCGCGCCCAGTCCACCCAGCCCCAGCACAGCACAGCCCAGCACAGCCCAACCCAGCCCACCTCCAAGCTGCCCCTTGACAATGGCGATGCCGGTCACCGCCACCACCGAGGTTGCAAAGCAGCCGGCGATGGCCACCCCTACGGTGCTCATGGGGCCCAGGCGCCTGCGTGGGGGGCAGCGTGTGGACATGCAGAGTGGTGGTCAGAAGGAAGGGCATCGACGGCGAAATGGCGCTGGCCACCACGCGGAAAACAGGGAGACATTGGCAGGCAAGCAGCCAGCGACAGCTCGAATGGTGCACAACCAGATGGCATGTTGAGCAGTTGCTCGTCCCAGCTTCTCGCGGCTAGCATGAGTTATCGTACAACCCATAAACAAGACACAGTGGCCTGTGGCAGCTGCTCACCCCAGGTCGCGCAGGCTGAGCAGCGGCGCCAGCGCGAGCAGGCAGGCCAGCGCCAGCACAAAAGGGCGCGACACATACCACACTGCGAGAGGTGGGCGGGCGGGTGGTTGGCAGGGTGGGCAGGAGCAGTGCCGCTGTAGGGCCGATGCAGCCCATGGCGGGTCGAAATTTGCTGCCCCGCTTGGTGCACGCTGTACGCTGCACGCTGTCGCTGCCCAACAAGCGGCTGCAGGCAGTCTTCAAGATTGCCAAGTTGGAGACCAAGGCGGTCAAGTGGCAGGGGCAGCAGCCCACCGTTAGGGTCGTGAATGCCCAGCAGGTTTGTGATCAGGCCGTTGAAGTCGGGTGGCACGCCCACCAGCACGTCGGCAATGATGATGAGGTACACAATCTGCAGTGGTTAGGGTTCAAACGCAATCGCAGTGAGGTGTGATTGGCGACGATGAGGAAGACAATCTGCAGTAGAGGCGGTGTATTGGGGGTGGGGTGGGGTGGTTGGCGGCATCCTCCTCAGGCACAGGGACATGCACCAGCTGTGAGAGTGCCGGTCACCGTTCAGCATGCACCCCACCACTCATCCTGGCCCACGCACCATTGACCCCGCATTGTTGATGATGATGGCGACTTTGAGGGACAGCAGCCCCGCCCAGCCGTACTCAGCAGCCACCACATCGTGGTACGTCCAGTGATGCGTCAGTTGGGACACCCTGCGAGGCGGAGCAGGGGGAGCCGAGTCCACAACAGCCAACCGGGGTGGAGGCGGGAACACTTGGGGGGGCAGCAGCATGGCCAGCAGTGCCACCAGCGAGTGCCGCCAGCGCCAGGCGCCTCCACTCACTTGACCAGGGCTTTCAGGGAGAAGAGCGACAGCACAAAGATGAAGGCCAGAGTGCCCGCCCCCAGGACAATGCCCAGCGTGGCAAATGCACGCGGCAGCGCCATGATGCCTGCGCCTGCGCATAGAAAGATGCAGGGCGGGGCTGACCGCTGGCTGGACTGGGGTGCATGGCGCACGTCCAGCAGCACAGGCATGCAGCGGCAGCACGCATGCGTTGCCAATCCAGCCCAGCTGCCTACCAATGATGGTAGTTGCCAGGTTGGCGGTGGCCTGCAGCAAGCGGTGATGCGGCAGGTGGGCTAAGCACCGGCACTGCACAGACACGTGCCGCACATGGCAACAGCCTGGCCATCAGCCGCCTCGCTCCACAGCCGAGGATCCCACCTGTGTGAGGCGCGTCTCGCCGCGCAGCACCATGGCCGGCAGCTCGGCGTCTGTCGACCCCGCTGACAGCAGGTCCTCCCGCCTGGCCAGCCGCTCCTCGTGCTCCAGCTCGTCCCTGCGGCAAGTTACGGACGCATGGGCAGGTGAGACATGCTCTCAAGCTCACCTTTGTTGGGCGTGCCCTGCGCGTCATGGGAGTTGGGGTTGCCCCGCCAGCTCTAGCCCCGCCATCAGCATGCACGGGGCACAACGCACACCCCACCAGCAGCGCAACGAACGCACATGGCACGCAACCCTCACCTCAGAATCTGCTCCTGCTCCTCAGCAGCACTGCCGTGCTGCGGCGGCAGCAGGGGCGCCTCCACATCCCGACGCGCCTCGCCGCCCGCCGTCGCCGGCTGGGCCATGCCCCCGCCCCTGCAGCCAGACGACTCGCTAGCTGCTACCTATGGTGCTGCGCACTGGAACCCGCCAGCTGAGCGGCTACCTGGTTGGAAGGGCCGAGGGAGCACGCTTGTGAGCGGCAGCAGAGGGCGGCGGCGGCGGCAAGGGCAGCAGCATCTGCGGGTCTGCACTGCAGATTGCTGCTGCCTGCGCTTCGACCGATCACTGCTAGCTCACTTCAGCAGCGGCTGGGTCTTGCACGTGCCGAGGGCAGGGTTTGGGGCGGCGGCCGTGCTCTTGACCGCTTGCTGCGTTGCCCTTCAGATGTGGCGTTGCGTCGAGAGTGCTGATCGCCGTTCAACTGCTGCATCAGCAGGTCGGCTGTGCCTCAAACACATGGGAAGGCCAGCTGGCGCGCTCGGCAACCCAAATTGCTGTCGGTGCATTTCGTAACACAGTGCATTGCATACATTCGTGGACGGCAGCAATGGGCTCTCCTGCGCCCCCCAATTGGCGCCGCCTGCTCAGGGGCAAGATTCTGCTGCAGAGCAGAATTCAAGGTAACGCCTGCCAATAAAGTTGCTGAATTGCCAACTGTATGGCGCGCTGGCATGCTTCTGGCTCGGGCGGTCGCGGCGCTGCCTCTGTGCCCCTGCCTGTACGTTGTAAACGCTGCTTACATGCAGTGCGGTTTATAGTCCATGCCGGTCCTGCACCCGCCCCTCAGCCAGCGGCGGCACCGCCGCCGCTCCCGCATGCTGCGCACTAGCCGCCACATGCATGTTGAAGAGGTGCCTTGCAGTATGTCATGCCTATCCCCGTTCGCCTCCATCTGTCTGCCCGCTACAGAGACGCTGGAGGCGGTGCGGCTGTGCATGAACCGGTGTCTCCTGGGCGGCGGGCGGTGGGACTACCAGCGCATGTCGCGCCTGCTGGATGCGCCCGAGCTGGCGGCGGTGCTGAGCGAGGCTGACCCCTTCAAACCTAGCACCGAGGACAAGTTGGAGGTGGGTTGGTGACTGTGGTAGTGCGGCTGTTGATAGGAGATGCAAGCCTTAGCAGTGCTGAGCAAGGCGGACCCCTTCCGGCCCAGCTCCGCAGACGAGCTGGAGCTGGGTGGGCTTAGCACACTCAAGGCACTGGAAGCAGCAGCTGCAGCTGCACGGGCCGGCAGCACACTGAGCAGCGGGATTTTATGGGAGAGGCGGAGCACGGCATCTGTGACAGCCTGGTCACCCTGCGCCCCCCTGCTCGCAGCAAGTGAAGAACCTGCTGGTGGCGTTTGAGCAGTTGGCGCCCGGCCTCTGCTACGGCGGCGTGCACAAAGCGGTGCTGCAGATCTACCTGGGGTGGGTCAAGCAAATTACGGTCACAACTTTGTGTCCCGGCTGCCGCCTGGGTCCGGCAGGTGCTGTGGCATTTGATTCAGCTGCCTCTCTGCCTCCTCTCTGGCTCCCCTCTGACTCCCTCTCCTCTGCTCTCTCCCTCTCTCACACTCCTCTCTCTCCCCTCCCGCTCTCTCAATCGCAGCTGCAACTGGGACTGGGAGGGCACCAACAACCTGGCCCTGGAGGTGCTGCGCCTGCTGCTGGAGGGCTGCACCACCGCCCCCGCAGGTGCGTGAGACAACTGGTGATGGTCGGTTCAGCGAGTCAGCTTGTTTGGCTGTTGGTGCTGTCCATTCCATGCTGCGGCCGCTGCCCCTGTCACCACTGCTGCTGCTATCTCTGCGGCACGTCAGTTGCTACACCTCACGCATGTAACCTGCTGCCCGTGCTTCACCACAACCAGGCTCATCCCTCACCACCTCTCAGCCCGTTGCCACTCGCTGCATCGCAGGGCTGGACCCATTTGATCAAGGCAGCCTGGTGGAGGCCGCAGAAGCGCTGTCGGATACTGTTTCGGATGTGAGGCACTGTCCAATGAAGGGGTGGGGACTGCTTAGCAAGCAGCTGGAGCCAGCAGCTTCTCTGGGCTTAAGCCCGTGGGCCGCTGGGAGGCGCCACTCCCTTGCGCTGCTGCCACTCCGCTGCAGCAACTGGGGCGGTTCATATCTGTGCCACACTGACCCATCCCCCTCTGCACCACGGTGCAGGTGATAGAAGCGGGCATGGAGGCCAAGTATGGGGCAGCGGTGGACCACAGCTTGGAGGTGGGGCCGCTTCAGCTGCAGAAGGGACAGCAGCGCTGCTGGGCCCACATCGCTGTTCAGGAACCTCAGCAGGGAGGCACGACTTGCGGTGAAAGCAGCCTCTGCAGACAGAGCCGGCTGTGTTTCCAGTGCCCTGCCTGCCATACACAAACTGACCGCTCCCATGCGCCTGCCCAACCCTCGCAGGCCCTCTTCTCCCTCGGCCGTTACTTTGGCAACCCCAAGGCAGAGGCGGCCAAGCGGCGGCTGTGGGAGCCTGAGGTCAACCTGCCTGGCGCCCTGATTGCGCTGGCGCAGCAGCCGCTGTCTGCCTGGGGGCACGACGGCAGGCAGGACGAGGAGGTCGTCCTGGAGCGGGACGAGCCGTTGGAGCGGTACCTGTCGTCCTGCAACAACATTGTGCGGGTGATGGGCTGCCTGGTGCAGGTGGGTCATGAGCAGTGTTTGTGTGTGTGGGTGTGGCATGTGGTGAAGCGTTGAGGAGCCATGGGTGCGGGAGATGGGCTGCCTGGGGCAGG
Source organism: Chlorella sp. Dachan (assembly GCA_006782975.1). Lineage (NCBI taxonomy): Eukaryota > Viridiplantae > Chlorophyta > Trebouxiophyceae > Chlorellales > Chlorellaceae > Chlorella > Chlorella sp. Dachan. The sequence continues at coordinate 442,123 of RRZL01000027.1, read as the reverse complement.
TCAGAGGTGTGACGGAGCGAGTGTGTAAGGTTTGGTGTGTAGGGCAGCTCGGATGGGCATGGTTGCTGCGTTGCTGTGCACAACAACGCAGAGGCTGTTCAGCAAGCACAGTGGACACCATGCAGATCGCAATGCTGCCAATTGCCACTGCGCAGAAGGGTGGCCCGCTGGACTTTGGAAGCACCATGAAGAAGCACGGCGAGCTGCTGCAGCAGCCCGGCATCTTTGCCGCCTTCAGGGAGCTGCTGCAGGTGGGAGTGGTTGTGTGAAATTGCGGCTGTAACGGCTCGGCCTGAAGTGTCTGGCGGTTTGCGCAGGCCAAGCTGGGCCAGCTTGCCGCCGCTCCGCCCCCACTGCACGCAGGTTGGCTGCGACATCCTGTACACATGCAGATACCGTGAACTGATCGGCGATGGCCTGCAGGGCAAGGTGAGCAGCCATGCACAGCAGTTTTTGGGCCATATTTCGATGTGCCCTTAGATGGCAGCCCCGTTGGCCAGAATTGGGTGCGTCGCATGGTGCATGAAGATGCCTTGGGCTGTGCCTTCATTGCCACCCCTTTGGTTTGCACCCGCAGGCAGCAGGCGCCGGCATGCTGCGCAACATTTTTGCAGTGGTCAGCCACGGAGCAACCTTGGCGGGCAGCAGCGGGATTGCGGAGTGGCGAGACGCAGGTTGGGAGGGCTGGGCGGCCAGTGTCTGTGGCGGCGGATTCCTGCAATCCCCGTGAGTGTGCGGGCCCGCCCTGCGCAGCAAGACACACCAGGCATGAGCTAGGCCGGGCGGCGCCAGCCAGCAGCGGTTGTGGCGTGTGTGCTTTTGCCTGAATTGAAGATTGCGCAGATGCTGTTGCTGCCCGCCAAGTTTGCTGTGTGCTGGTGCTGCCGCCGCATGCTGCAGGCTGGGGGCCTGTGCTGCAACGCATCAACTCTGACCGCACCTACCATGGACCCTAGTGAGCCCCAGCTGGCTGCGCTGTGTTGCCTTATCCCGGGGTGCTCGCTGGGCGGGCCGGCAAGCGCCTTTTCGTCACCGGTCAGTAGACACAGGCGTGCCAACCTGCCGTATGCAAAATTGCTGTGCCTTGCGCCAGCCACACAGGTCTGCCATCACCCGTCTCCTGCCTGCAGCCGCAACTACTTCTCCCAGATCAGCTCCTACCTGCTGGACACGCTGACGGTGAGCGCTTGTGGCTGTAGGTGGTCAAGGGTTGGTGTCACGTCGGCAGAGGTGAGCTGCTGACGGCTGCAAACGTGTGCACGCAACTGAAGGCCTGCTGATGCCACATGTTGCACAGGCTTCGGCTGGCTCCCTGTGCCGCCCTCACTGCTCGCGTATGCTGGCCACCCTACATCCCTGCAGACGCTCCAGGGGACGGGCGGTGACGGGTTTGGCGGGCAGGCCGTCCTTTTCGGCGATCAGCTAGTCAAGGTGAGCAGGTGTGAGAGAAGTGCTTCACTCTTGCTGTTGAAGGGCTGGGAGGAGCGAGCGTGGGCGGGGAGAGCAGGGCCGCTGTTCAGAAGCGGAGGCACGGAGAGGCAGGCGCTGATTATGATCGTCGCACATGCTCGCTGAGCTGGTGACAAGTTCGTGCGCTGTGGCGCATCAGCACCACCACCCGCCAAACTGCCTGCACTGCAGCTCACGCTGCAGCTGTCCCAGCCCGCCGGCTCGCCCGCAACCCAGCGCATGGACCGGGTAAGCCTGGGTAGGGCAGTATCGTAAAACGATCTGGTGTTTGACCCCCGTTCACCCAGCTGCTGTGGTGTTGCACGGCATGATCATGGCCGCTAGGCTAGATGGCAAACCAGCTGCCCACCACCTGCAACCTCCCTCGGCCCAGCTTGCGCGCCAATGCATGTTTACTGACCATGTGCCACGCAACAGCCTCGCTCTGTTGCACTCTGCTGCCTGCCCTGCAGCCCCGCGACCCCTCCAGCCTGGTTGAGAACGAGCTGCGGCGGCACACGGGCCAGGCAAGTCGCCACCACCTGACTGCCACCTTGCTTACGAAAGGGCGGCGCATACGCACAAGCTTGAGCAGCAACGGCCTGTTGTCCCGCCTCCCAGCCAGCACACACCTTCCAGTCACAGTGGCTGCTTTGCCAATTCCAGGTTGCTGTGCTGCTGCCCTTTTCGCAGGTGCGGGGGCCAGATGGCCAGCTCATGAACACGTATGAGGTGCAGGTGAGGCCACTGCTGTGACCAGCAGCTTGCTGTCCGCCTTTGCAACGTGGAGACGGCTGTTTGGGTGCTGGGACCACAAGGCTGGGGCTGAAGACGTGCCCAGCGCCAGACCCCAGCGCCAGATGCTCCCCGTTAATATATGCCACAAATTCATGCGACATGGTGTCCCTGCAGACTATGATGCGCACCTATCACAAACGCTGCAGCAAGTGCGGCAAAGATGAAGCAGAGCTTGCAGAGGCAGCAACAGAAGCGGCAGCATCCAGCTGCAATGCAGCAGCCGGCAGCAGCGCAGCGGCGTGCGACCAGGGGCAGCAGGCTGCAGGGGGCGTGAGGCTGCGTGCCTGCTCGGCCTGCCGACGCGCGCATTGTGAGTGGGTGGGAGGGGCGGCCGGATTGTAGGCGGTTTGGCGAATGAGCAGTCGATGCGCTTTCCAGGCTGTGCCAAGTTTTGTCCATGCATCGATCGGAAGCCAGTGCTCTCGACTGAGCGCTCTACGACTGCCCTCTGCCATTTTGCTTGCGCATGCAGACTGCAGCCGAGAGTGCCAGGTGGCGCACTGGGTAAGCAGGGAGGAGTCTGCCCGCGATGTGCTGTGCAGTGCAGTGCTGTGCTGTGCTGTGCAGTGCAGTGCTGTGCTGTGCTGTGCTGTGCTGTGCTGTGCTGTGCTGTGCTGTGCTGTGCTGTGCTGTGCTGTGCTGCCAATGGTTGCATCAGGAGCTGATCGCCGCACGCTCAACCTCTGACAGTGCGCACCGCTGCCTGCTACCTCGCACTGCAGCCGCAGCACAAGGCACAGTGCAAGCGCTATCGGAAGGGCCTGGAGTAGAGCGCAGCGGCGGTGCCAGCAGCAGCGTGGTTGGCAACAAGCGCAGGGCCAGCCGGGCGCCAGCGCACAAAGAGTGGCATATGCAGCAGTGCGCCCTGTGCATGGGCGTCGTTGCCGTTTTCTGCAGCTGCCGCAATGCCAAGATGCTTACGCCAACTGTGATGCATCCCCTGCTGCTTACAAGTTGCTCCCTAGTCGGGGCCAAGGCGAGTGGCGGAGGCGGCCACCGCCTGGATACCGTTGCAACCTCACAATCGACCTTTCTGAGCTCGCATTGACTTGTGGCGTGGTTCTGAGGATCATGCCGGGCCACTGGGGCGCGCTCAGCGGCCTGCTGGCGCTGCTGGCCCTCGCGGCGGCACCCGCGCCGCTGCTAGCCGGAGCCAGCGAGCAGGTCAGGATTCCGGGGCCACTGAATTGTGCAATGAGACGGTGCCGAGAAGGATTGGCAGCGGCTTGGCGCCCGCTCGGGAGCCGCACACTGGGCGAACAGCCCCCATTTCCCCGCCCATCGCGCAGGCCACGCACTCCAGGCGGCTGGTGGCTCGTGCAGGGCAGCCGCGGTAAGCGCCGTGCCTCCTACAGCTGCCGCCGCCGCCGCCGGCGGTGCCGCCGCTTTGTGACCACACGTCTGTGGCTGCCACCTGCTGCAGCAACTCTTGCGGGGGCAGCCCCCGGCCTGCAATGCGCATGCGGCGCAAGATCACGGCTCTGATGACCCAGCCGGCACTTGCGTACCAGAGGTCGCTCTTCCTCCAAGCGCTGGCAGCCATGCAGGCAGCGCCATGGCAGCACAACGAAAGCTATTTCCAGCTGGCAGCCATCCATGGGCTGCCCTACATGGCGTATGATGGAGCCATCAACCCCGCATCGCCTTATGTGGAAGGCCAGACGTTCTTTGTGCTCGGCGAAGAGCGTCAACGTGACGGCGGTAAGCTGGAAGCGCTTGCCGGCCTGCAGCTGCCGCATGCGAGGAGGAGCTGCCATGCAGCGACCTGCCTTGCTACAGTGCTTGGCTCTGTGAACAGCTTGCTTGCATGGACATTACTGTGGGCTGCACGATGTCTCATAAAGTGTTGCGTCCAGTTTGGAATGCTTGAGGGGTCCTCCGGGCGCTGCTACCGCTCAGCTGGTGCATGCCCAGGCACCGCTGAGCCTGAGCGCGCGGACTGCATTTTGCCACCGCCCCGCCGCCTCCCCCTGCTCCCTCCTCCTCAGGTTACTGCCCGCACCTCCGAACGACGGTGAATTTTTGGGTGTGGTGCGGAATGCCATGATCCAGTGTGTGTTGCGTTGGAGTGGGTGCGGCATGCCATGGTCCTGGAGGCTCAGCTCCCGCGGAGCCGAGAACGTCCTGGCAGGACTGCAGCACAACCCTGCTCGTGCCGGCTTTGCTGGGGCTGTTTGGCAGGCGGCTTGGAGCAGCGACTGACCACCACATTGTCATCGCCCCGTCGTTACCTGCAGTTCCCCACTTGGCATCGGGCACAGCTGCTGTCTTTCGAGTCAGTGCTGCGCAAGCGCGCGCGTGAGCTGGCGCATGCCTACTCCCAGCGGGCAGATGCAGCAAAGTGGTGTGAGGCCGCCAATCAGCTTGCACTCCCCTACTTTGAGTGGGCCAGCCTGGATGTACAGCGCACCGGCCTGCCCGCCTTTTTCGAGCAAGCGCGGCTGACGGTGGAGGCGCCGGGCGGGCCCAAGGCGATCCCCAACCCCCTCAAGGGGTACATCATTCCAAGGTACGCTCAGTGGGGTCCCACAGCTGGTGCCAACGCAGCCCGATTCACCACCACAGCACTGCCTGCATGGCTGACGCATGCACGTGCCTCTGCCTGCTGCCACGTCGCTGCCGCCACCTCCGCTTGGTGCTTGCCTTGTGCTGCCTTGCCTTGTGCTGTGTTGTGTTGTGGATTTGCCTTTGAGCCGCTCACTGCCTGCACCTTCCCCGCCCCACCCATGCACCTGTCCCGCAGTGCTGCTGCCTTCCCACCGTATGGCGCATGCACCAACGCACGGGTCATCAAGGTGGGGAGACGCGAAACGGTTCTCGCTTGCCGCACGTACCGCAGCAGTTTGCAAGGCATCAGCGAGGCGTTGCAGGATGAGACAACAGGAGTGAAGCAGCAGCGCTTCAACATTGCAACTGTGATGGCCTCCAACACGTGAGTCGAGGCTTGGCTGGTTTTTGTGCTCAACGCCTTGCAAATCTACTGACGACTGCCGCGGGCTGCAGCGCGGCAGGGCACGCCGCACATGCGCCATGCATGCGGCGATGTTTCTACGCCTGGCCTCATGCTGCCAAGGCTGTAAACTCGCTTGTTGGAACCGCACACACACCCCGCAGCTGGTCCTGTATGAGCAACGCCGACATCACACCTGAGGAGGAAGAGGCGCAGCGCTGCAACGACCAGGCCAGCCTGGAATCAGTGCACGACTTTTTCCACGACGCAGTGAGCGCCATTCGGCCTGAGTCTGCCGCATGGGTGCCTGAAGGGAGTAGTGGCCTCCACTTGATCGCTGGCTTGAGGTTGGTCGGCATCGCGGTGCGGCCAAGGCCTTTCAGTCTTCCCCTTTCGCATCCCCACCGCATGCAAGCAGATCGGCGGCTGGATGCCAAAGATACCACACGCCAGGTGTGATTTTGCATGACCTCGTGCACATCAGTGCGACTCGTCCTGGCGGGCTTAAAGTCTCACCTGCACAGCAGCAGCCTGTGCAGCAGAGCCAACCGGCACCCACCTGAGGCAGCGCCTGGTTGACACTGCCGATGCAGCTGCAGCCGTGCTGCTGCTGTGCACCAGGCACCCTTGTCACCGAACTAACCCTGATGCTGCCCCACACTGCCCCTTGCCACTCTGCAGCTACGACCCCATTTTCTGGTGCGGCACCACGCTTTCATCGACAAGCTGTTTGCGCTGTGGCAGCTGGTGGGTCCGCCTGGCAGGGAGCGGTTTGCCAGCGACGCAGCGGGCAGGCCGCACCACTGCCTGGCTGTTGCGCAGCTGTGTTCATGCTGCCCCTCTCCTGCTGCCTGCGGTGACCGCAGGAGAACCCGACCATGTGGTTGACGCCACAACTTGATTTGGAAGGCAGTTACTGGTACCCTCCCGGCACGCTGGTCAACTCCCAGACGCCGCTGGCGCCCTTCCGTGTGCCCGGCAGCCGCCGATTTTACACCTCTGATGACATGCGTGACTGGTGGGCCCTGGGCTACTCGTGAGCGCTCTGTGTGCCCCTTAAGTGCATTTTTTGCTAGTTTGTTGTGCCGGGCGCCGGCTTGCAAGGACCGCTGGTTGCACCTGCTGTGCAGCTGCTTGCGCAGCCGTTGCTTCCTTCACCCCACCGCCATGTTGTCTCATGACTGCCTACCAGGAGCAACTGGTACTGCCCGCTCGATCCGACAGGTACTCCAACATGACCAACGACTACGCGGCTCTGCTGGAGCCGAACCCGCGCAAGTTCTACCACTACATGGTGATCCTACCGGCCGTGGACCGCAACCAGCGCTTAAATGACGAGGTAAGCGGGGTGCAGCCTGGTGGCGGCCTCAGGCCGCTTTACGAATCAACTTGGCGGCAACTTAGCAGCAACGCAGCTGAGATTGCTGGCTGCACGCCGCATGTTGCAGCCTTGGGCATCAGTGTTAATTAGGCAACCAAGGCGCCTGACAGGCACATTATGAAGCCACAGGGGCCGCAGCTGCCCATCACCCGAATGCTGCGCCAGAACCCCAGTAATCTGCCTGTGCATCTGGCCTGCTCTCCGCAGATCACTGTGCGCGTGTTTGTGCTGTCACCCGGCGCCAATGCGGCCACTCCAACGGAAGGCAACCCCAAATATGCAGGGGCAATGTCGTGGCTGCAGGTGCGTGCACCGGTCACCTTTCTGTTGGACGATTTTCCTTGCTTTGCGGGTGCAAACAAAAGCCACAGCAGTTGCCAGGGTTTCTGGTGCCGCTCAGCTGCATTGGTTCGGCCAGCAGCATGCGTGCGGTGCTGACGATGAGCAGCCATGCATGCGCCACGTGATGCTGTGACAGCCTCCATTGGCAAGAGGTGGCGGAAGCGTGCCCCTACTTCAAGCCAAGTTGCGCTTGCTGCTGTGCAGGAATGGGAGATGGGTGATGACATGCAGACGCGGGTTCAGCTGGACCTCACGCCCGCGCTTGCAAAGCTGGGCCGTGCCAAACCCGCCGCCCAGGAGGCCGCCGACCCGTCCAACCTGGCAAAGGGCCCCGCGCTGAGCAAGGCGCCACTGCGCATCCAAGGTGGGCCTGGGGCAGTGCTGCGCGGGGTTGCTGACCACTTGAGTGGCCTTTTGCAGCTGCAGGCCAGTAGACTTGGCACATTGTCCCGCTGTGCTGCTGCCGCAACCCTGCCCTCCCTCCCGCCCCCTTGCCGCAGACATCCAGCTGGTGGTGGTGGGCTCTGCCGACAACCAGCTGGCGTCCTACAAGCTGGGCAAGGTGCTGCTGTCCGCCGCCTGGCTCAACCCCAGGGGCGGCATGCTGGCCATCACCCAGCTGCAGGAGGGGGCGCACTCGGGGTGATGCTGCGTTGATCTGCTCTGGAGAACTTAACATTGCTAACGTGACCTTTTAAATTGATGCTCTGTGTTTCAAACGCCCGTAAGATCCGTTCACCAGTGAGAGCACTGCTCGCATCACCGCAGCTGCTAAGCGGTCGTGCCACTTTGCGGCGACGGTCTGCTACGGTCCAATGGCGCCCTGCGCCCCGACATTTGCCCGGCCTGCCGAAATCAATTTTCGGCAAGGGCTGCACAAAAGTGGATGCCCGCCAGGGGCAGCTGGGGACGGCTGTCCGGCCATTGCAACCGGACACAGGCTGCAGGGGTCGGGATGCGGCGTGGGTGGTGGCTGCCTCCATGCTGCGGTTTGCAGGAGCCCACAAGGGGGCCCACAAGCGAGCCGCTTTTGTTTGTAGTGTGTCTTGCGCACCATGCCGAGCCGCTGGGGCGCGCTCAGCGGCCTGCTGGCGCTGCTGGCCCTCGCGGCGGCACCCGCGCCGCTGCTAGCCGGAGCCAGCGAGCAGGTAAGGACTCTGGGCCCATTGAATTGTGCAATGAGACGGTGCCGAGAAGGATTGGCAGCGGATTGGCGCCCGCTCGGGAGCCGCACACTGGGCGAACAGCCCCCATTTCCCCGCCCATCGCGCAGACCACGCACTCCAGGCGGCTGGCGGCTCGTGCAGGGCAGCCGCGGTAAGCGCCGTGCCTCCTACAGGCTGCCGCCGCCGCCACCGCCGCCGCTCGCCGCCACTCCTGCCTTGCCGCTGTGTCCCCTCGCTAAGCCACACCATACCGCTGCATTGCTGTGCCCACTCCTCAGACTGCCTGCTGAACATTGAGGCTCTATCATGCCGCTGCACACACGTGTTGCGCCTGCCTGCTGATCCCCACCCGCACTCGTGCCGCACCGCTCAGGTGCATGCTTGGCTGGCCTCTGCTGACCCCCGCCGGTTCGCCTGCTGCCCACTCGCTGCAGCAACACATGCCGGGGCAGCCCCCGCCCCAGCATCCGCGTGCGACAGGAAATCACCGCACTAATGACGCAGCCGGCACTGGCCTACCAGCGCTCGCTGTACCTCCAGGCGCTTGCGGCCATGCAGGCCGCTCCCTGGCAGGACAAGGAAAGCTACTTCCAGCTGTCCGGCATCCATGGGCTGCCCCACATGGCGTATGACGGAGCCATCAACCCCGCCTCGCCCTACAAGGAGGACCAAGAGTTTGAGACAGATGGCGAAACCCGCGACCGCCACGGTGGTGAGAGTGCGGGAGGGACACTAAACAATGCCGACTGTCCCACGTTTGGCATGCGTGCTGCCCTTGCCACCCCCAGCGCCGGCTGACTGTGCTGTGCTGTCCTCCGCTGCCCACTCAGGATACTGCCCGCACGGCGTGACCCAGGCCAGTTGATGTTGCGGGCGGGGGGTGGGCAGGGGCGGCATGCCGAGAGCGCCGAGGCCGGGCTGCCACACAGCGAACAGCGCCTGGGCGCCCCAGCAGAACTGCTGCAGAACCCTGTATGCATGCTCTCTCTGCATGACAGGTGGTTGGGAGGGCGTTCCGTAGCAGGCAATGTGCAGCACCTCACCACGTGCTGTCCTCACCCCATCGGCACCTGCAGTTCACCACCTGGCATCGGGCACAGCTGCTGACCTTTGAACGTGTGCTGCTCAAGCGCGCGCGTGAGTTGGCGCAGGCCTACTCCCGGCGGGCAGATGCAGCCAAGTGGTGTGAGGCCGCCACTCAGCTTGCACTCCCCTACTTCGAGTGGGCCGGCCTGGATGTGCAGCGCACCGGCCTGCCCGCCTTCTTCGAGCAAGCAAGGATCACTGTGGAGGCGCCGGGCGGGCGCAAGACAATCTCCAACCCCCTCAAGGGGTACACCATTCCAAGGCGAGTCCCAGGGGTGGTATAGGTGCTGTGCGGAGCATACCAGGCACACCCCTCAACGTCGCGGCGCTGCATACCCATTGCGGTAGTGCCGCTGCCGCCAGCAGCACTGCTGCCTGCATCTGCCTGCTGGGCCCGCCGTTGCCTGGCTCAATGCCCGCACCCACCCTGGGGCCTGCTTCTCCCCTACACCTGTTCTGCAGCTCTGCTGCCTTCCCCCCCTATGGCTCGTGCGCCAACCCACGAGGTATTTTCGAATGCGAGACGAACCGAGCCGACCTGAAATCCATCAACAACGAGCTGCAGGATAGGAAGGAAGGCGTGCTGCAGCAACGCTTTGACATTGCGGTTGCCATGGCGTCCAACACGTGGGTACCACAGCTGCTGTGAAGTTCTGAGGCATTCGGTTTGCACACGGATTGTGCCAAGGGGGGCGCTTGCAATGACATGTAGCGGCACGGACCCACCGCCAACTTTTGGGGGGCAGCATGCACTCCCCCAGCCCATCACATGCCGCCCTTAAGTGTTGCGCCCGCCCGCAGCTGGTCCTGCGTGGCCAACGGCGACATCACACCGGGGGAGGAGGAGGCGCAGAGCTGCAACAACCAGGCCAGCCTGGAGTCTGTGCACAACTACTTCCATGGGGCGGTGAGCGCCGGTGGCCGTGGACCAGCCGTTCTGAGTGTGCCAGGAAGCTGGGCTGCCACTGAGTGGTCCGCTGGCGGTATTGTGGGTTCTTGGACTGACGATGTCGGGTGGATGCACGCGCATGTGTTGTGCACAGCCTTGCAGTCACTGGCCTGCTGCTACTGCTCCCTGACGCACGCAGATTGGTGGCTGGATGGGGAACGTGCCACATGCCAGGTGCGCTGTTGCCATCATGCACATTTCTCAATGCGTGCGTACGGGCGCCGACTGCGCTGGTGCCCACAAGCAGGCAGCGTCAAGCGCGCCCATCAAATCTAGAGCAGCGCTTTGAGGTGCAAACTGCCGATGTGGCGAAGCAGCCAGCGCGCTTTACCCGCCCTCCCTCCCTGCAGCTTTGACCCCATCTTCTGGCTGCACCACGCTTTCATCGACAAGCTGTTTGCGCTGTGGCAGATGGTGAGTCCCGCTGGCGGGGGGGCGGCCCTTGTAGCCCATGCCAGCAGGGCAACGGGCCGGCTTTGCAGAGCCCCCCAGCCGCACACACACCCACACCCAAGCCGCCAACCTTGCGCTTGACGCAGGAGAACCCAACCGTGTGGCTGACGCCAGAGGTGGATCTCGACGGCTCATTCTATTATCCTCCTGGCACACTGTTCAACAGCAAGACGCCGCTGGCACCCTTCCGCGTCCCCGGCAGCAGCCGGTTCTACAGTTCTGATGAGATGCGCGACTGGCGGGCGCTGGGCTACACGTGAGCCTGCGTTGCACCTTGCATGTTGTTGGCTGACAAGCACGCCCGCCTGCACAGCAGCCGCATTGCCTCCATGCACGCTGCCCGTCCAGTGTCACGTCACTGCGCTGCAAATTTGCAGGTACTCCAACATGACCAACGAGTATGCTGCTCTGTTGGAGCCTGATCCGCGCAAGTTCTACCACTACTTTGTGGTCCTGCCGGCCGTGGACCGCAACCAGAGGCTGGACGAGGAGGTGCGTTGTGGGGGGCTGCATCTCGAGGAATTCGCACATTGTGCAAGCAGAGTGGCAAAAAGTTGTAGTCACCCTTCCAGGCAGCCTGGGGCAGCCTCGAGCCAGCCTGCAGAAGGCCCACGCGGTTCTGGCAACGCATGAAGTGCAGCCAAGCTTCCGACACCGCGTGCATGGTTTGAGGCAGCTTATCCCATTGCGTGCAACCACCTTGCCAGCGGTACGACCCGTGCTTGGCAGGCTGCCCTCAACAGCCGTAACCAACCCCTTTACCCAATGCTCCACTGCCCGGCTGCCGCAGATCACTGTGCGCGTGTTTGTGCTGTCACCCGGCGCCAATGCGGCCACACCCACAGAAGGGAACCCCAAGTTTGTGGGGACGATGAGCTGGCTGCAGGTAAGCTTTGTTTCAGGCCGTTTGGGTCGCACAGCTCAGCGGGGCATGCATGAGTGCGTTGAGCACTACAGCGGTTGCTGGACGGCAGGTGCTGCAGATGCGTGGGTGCAGTCAACCGCGCATCAAGCTGTCACCAATGCAACTTAACCTGCCCCTTCCAGCTTGGCTCTCGTGAATCATACACGCCTTTCTGCCCTGCCCCAGGACTGGGAGATGGATGAAGACGACATTGCGGCGACCCGAGTGCAGCTGGACCTCACGCCCGCTCTGGCCGGCCTTGGACTGTCAAAGCCCGCCGCCCAGGAGGCCGCCGACCCGTCCAACCTGGCAAAGGGCCCCGCGCTGAGCAAGGCGCCACTGCGCATCCAAGGCGGGCCTGGGGCAGTGCTGCGTGGGGTTGCTGACCACTTGAGTGGCCTTTTGCAGCTGCAGGCCAGTAGACTTGGCACATTGTCCCGCTGTGCTGCTGCTGTAACCCTGCCCTCCCTCCCCACTGCCCCCTGCAGACATCCAGCTGGTGGTGGTGGGCTCTGCCGGCAACCAGCTGGCGTCCTACAAGCTGGGCAAGGTGCTGCTGTCCACCGCCTGGCTCAACCCCAGGGGCGGCCGGCTGGCCATCACCCAGCTGCAGGAGGGGGCGCACCCTTAATGACTGTTGTCTGGCTCAGGAGCAGGGTGACGAACGCTTTTGCAAGCCACGAACCCCAGCGCGAGGGAAGGTTAGGGGCCCTGCAGCTGACTGTACCCCGGTGGCTGCACGTATTGATGCATTTCTTTCCTACTGAAAACGTACAAGGGCTATCTTTGAACAAGCTGCGTTGTCGTTTCAGTATTTCCGTAGTGTCTGCAGATGCGTGCTGCGGTACGTGACTCTTTGCACGTTCGTTTGATTTGTACATCACTCAAGACTACTCACCCCAGCCACGTGTGCATGATTCAAGATCACTCACCGAAAGCCCTCGTGTAATTGTAAGCAGTTGGGGCTGAGCAACGAGCGACAGGGCGTTACGAGCTGGGCTGCGTTCGTCTCTCTGTCAAGCTGAACTGGCCACCCGCCTGACGATCCCTGCGCTGTTTTTAAACCGACTTTTGGGATCAGGGACTCGTTTGACGGGCTGGTAAAGTACGGGCAAACCTTGCAAGACCAGCCGGAGGCCGTGGGCCACCGTGGGCGGCAGCGGCGGCATGGTGCCCAGCCGACTTCCCCTACACCGCTCGCCCATGGCCACTGCCTCTGAGTCTGCTGCGCTCTTCCTGACTTGAGCAAGCGTTCAAGAGAGGCTGCCAGAGGCTGCCATCTGTGCAAACACGTTGGACGGGCCGCGGGCGTCCTCAAAGCACGCACCTGCTGCTCTGCTCGACACTCATTCTTTTCTGAGCACCCTCCAATGAAGCCTCTGCCGCTCTACTTGGCCCTGCTGGGCCTCCTGGGCTCCTGCGCGGCCCAGGCGTTCGCCCGCAACGAGACGGGCTGTGGCGAGCTGAACGCCGTGTGCTGCCAGCTGCAAATCAACCGTGAGCAGGCTGGGTGCAAGCGCCTAGCCCCACCGCCGCCGGCCGCTCCCGCTCCCGCTGCCGCCGCTGCTGCCGCGGCTTGCTCGACACCAGGCAGCTCTGCTCCCCCCAACATACTGCTCCCTTCCCCGCCCCTCCTAGCAGCCGACGTCATCCAAGATGTGTGCAACACGAAGGAGCTCTACTGCAACTATGATGGCTCGGCCTCTCGCTGCGTGCCCGTGCCCGCGGTGAGGCAGGCTGCCTCTCCTGTTGCATACCCTGCTTAGAGGGCCCTGTCGGACAAGGGCGGGGGGGGGATTCAGGGGCCCCAAGCCTGCTCATGTCTGCTAGCCCCAGCGCTCACAGCGGTGAGCAGGCACCTCCGAACGTGTGCCAGTACAGGCGCAGGCAACCTTCCCGTCCCACTGCACCCGGCACGCCTGCTCTTATGCTTACCTCCGCCTGCATCAAGCTTGCAGGGCTGCAGCGAGGAGGGCGCCGACTGCTGCCCTGGCCCGACGCCCTACTGCCGCGCCGCCAACACCGCCTGCCTGCCCACCAATGTGTCTGCTGCGGCGGACAACGAGCCAGACATCCCCTCCAAGTGCCAGCGCCTGCTGCCTGAGACGTGCGGCCAGCCCAACGGCCTGTGCCAGGGCGCCATGAGCAGCTGGCCGGACGGGCCGGTGCCGCGTTGCCCCGCCGACAAGCAAGTCTGCCCCGCTGGGTGAGCAGGGTAGGCTTGGGCTGGTGGTCTGGTGTGGTGTTGATGTGGTGTTTTGTCAACCGTGCCAGCAGCCCGCCCTGCCTCCCGCTGCTTCCCACGCCTGCTGTCCTGCCCCAATGTCCGCTGTGCACACTCCACCTTCTCCCCTTCCCTGCAGCTACTACTGCTACCGTATGTTTGAGGACCGAGTGGGTGTCTGCCTGCAGCTGCCGCTCAACTGCGGGCAGGAGGACGCGCGCTGCTGCCCTCCCGGAATCTACGGCCCGCCTGAGAGCCCCCGCAACGTGACTGGTTTCTCATGCGAGGGCAAAGACATCAAGTGCTCCGGCTGGGGAGGCATGCCAGGCAAGCGGAGGTGGACAGATGGTGGCATGCGCCAATGAAGTGTGTGCAAAAGCACGTCGCATGTGGTGTGCACGTCCGGCCAGCTTGCGCTGCATGGCGCATGGCTAGCCTAGCGTCTCCGCAACGGCCCGGGTGCTGCTGCTTGTCCGTCACCCAGCAGGTGCCGGCGTGTGCACCCTCTGGCCCAGTCCGCCGGACTGCGGCCTGCCTGGGAAAAGGTGCTGCAAGGATCCATATCATTCGTGAGTATAGACTGTTGATGTTCGAGAGGCGCTGTGTTTGAGCAATGAATCGGCATGCACATGGACAACCGAGCAGGGAGCACGGCACCGCACGTACATCTGAACTGCTGCCTGCTTGCCCGCAGTTGGCAACCTCCGTCGGTGTTACTCTTATCCCTGCTGCAGTTGGATGGACTCCTCGGACCCGCCCCCAGTCTGTGATGTGAGTGGCCAGTGCAGCTGTTGAGAGCGGCGCATAACAACCGGGCTTAATCACCTTGTTTGCCACCTGCGACTGCGCAGCTGGATGCCCATCTGGCATGGCTGCACTCCCCCGTTGGCTCTGCGCCACCCGGTCTGCTCCTCCTTTGCCTCCCCTCATAAATCCCTCTGCAGGGCGGCCCCAAGGGCAGCTACTGCGAGGGGGAGTACAACAATGGGACATGCGTTGCCAACCCCGCGGATTGCGGCCAGCTGGGCAAGGCCTGCTGCCGCGGGCTGAGTGAGTGGGGCGGCAGCTGGGGCCGGGGAGGCGCGGCAGTGCTGGAACACTATTGGTTCCTGTAGTGCTTGCCCCAAGTAGAAAGCGGTGTTTGCAACCCACCGCCCAGCCGCCGCCCCGGCAGCAGCAGGGGCCTCCACCCAGGTCCCGCCTGCCCTGCCTCGCTGCTGCGAGCTGCAGGCGGCTGCTGCTCCATCTACAAGTGCGACACCGGCCTGTACTGCCCCTTCATGGACGAAAACGAACCCACGTGCAAGACTTGGTGCGCGGTGCCGATGCT
This sequence comes from Chlorella sp. Dachan, assembly GCA_006782975.1. Lineage (NCBI taxonomy): Eukaryota > Viridiplantae > Chlorophyta > Trebouxiophyceae > Chlorellales > Chlorellaceae > Chlorella > Chlorella sp. Dachan. The sequence goes on along the minus strand of RRZL01000027.1, from coordinate 427,091 downwards.
GGCGTGGTTGTTTGATGCATGGCTGTCTGTAACGCACAGATCCAAGCACCGCGCTGGCGGCAGCCTGGCTGCGCGTCCGCCTCTTCTGCCTGCGTCTGCCTGCGTCTGCCTGCGTCTGCCTGCGTCTGCCTCGGTGGCCACAGCAAGCGGCTGCACAGGTCTCAGCAGTCCGCACACGTCATACCATTTGTGCCTTACTCATGCAGCCCGAGTGCCGAGGAGGCTCAGAAGCAGGGCAAGGAGCTTCCCTGGGAGTGCCAGGCGCCCGCAGATGTCACAGCCGCCGGCAACGGCAGCAAGTAGAAACTGCGCAAGGCAGGAGAGAGCAACAGTGCTGCCGCGGATGCTGCCAGGTTGACTCAGGCTCAAGCTTTTTTTTCCGGCGAGCAGAAGTTGTTAATTCGGACTTTGTGAGCTGTTGTCATCAAACCCATAGCTCGATTTGCTCTTGTAAGATCAGCAGAAGAGCAACGGCACTGCATGCGGGCTCGTCTCGCCGGCAGGCGGAGCGCGGCGGGGATGCGGTGACCTGCTGTGTGCATCCTGACGGGGCACAGATCGCGTCGCCGCTGGCATGGCATCGTACGTAGCAGCTGCGGCGGCGCCTCGAGCAGCCTGGTTGCCGGGAAGGCGCCCATCGCCACGACCGGACACCGCGCGCCGTGCCTTTGAGGCCGTGACCAGCGAGCGCGGGTTTCTGAGCTCGCAGGACCCGCTGCACCGGTACGCAGCTGGTTGTGCGAGGGTTTGCCGCCGCCGCCGCTGCCTGCTCCCGCTGCCGCGCCACTGCACCACCATCACCCTGCCTCCTCGGCTATCCACTGCAGGCTCGGCGACCCAGCCTTTGCCGATTGGGAGGATGCGCTCAGCCTGCTGCCAAAGTATGCCGTGGCGGCAGGGCAGGGCGAGCTGCGCGCCTGGCTGTGCCGGCTGCCGCCCTTCCCGCTAGATGCCCTGCCCCTACCCGGCACCAACAACGGCAGCAGCAGCGGAAACGGCAGCAGCAGCAGCGTCACAGGCAGTACAACGGGCAGCAGCAGCAGCAGCAGCAGCGAGGTGTGGCGGGCGTACCTGCTGCTGAGCTTCCTGGCCCACGGTTACATGTGAGCTGAGGTCGAGGCAAGAGGTGTGTTTGGTGGTGATGCCTGACCAGCAAGAAGCTCTGCAGGTTGCCGTCAAGCCAAGTGCCCTGCTCAATCCCTTGCGAGCTGAAGAATGAATGAGCATGCAACTGCTTTGCACCGTGGGCCCCTGCAGGTGGTGCGATGGACCCGACGTGCCGCAGGTGCTTCCCGCCCGCCTGGCGGCGCCTTGGTGCGCTGTGTCCGCTGCGCTGGACATGCCGCCCGTGCTCACATACAGGTTGGCTTGTGCGCTGCACGGCCTGTGGCTGTCCCGGACACAGCAGGCTGCTTTTGCTGTGCAGGGGCACACCGCATTGAGCTGCGGTGCATTGCCTGTCCTCCCTTGGTCTGGCTGCCTGGTCTGGCTGCCTGCAGCAAGGCATGCCGCTGAGTCCCACTTGCCCCAAGCCCCCGCCTTGCAGCACGTATAACCTGCTCAACTGGCAGCGCCTGGACCCAGCCGGCCCCGTTCAGCTGGGCAACATCGCCTGCCTGCACAACTTTCTGGGCGGAATCGACGAAGAGTGGTTCCGGCTGATCCACGTGCAAATTGAGCAGCAGGCGGCGGCGGCTGTGGCGGGCCTGCCTGCGGCACAAGCAGCCGCGGCGGCGGGGGATGCAGCAGGGGTGCGGCAGGCACTGGAGGCGGTGACGGCGGCACTGGTGGCGATGCAGGTGCGGCCGCGAGTCTGCTGGAGGTAGCACTGCTGGCATCTGGGTTATCCATGCAAGCCGAAGGCAAAAGAACACCTTCCTGCTGTCTATCGTCACCCCGATCAACCCAATGTCCCTTCCCAGGCCACGCTGGGCCGCATGGCTGAAAAGTGCGACCCAACCATCTACTATGCCCGTGTGCGGCTGCCCATGAGCGGCTGGCGCAACAATCCCGCGCTGCCGCACGGGCTGGTGTACGAGGGCCAGTTTGGCGGGCAGGTGCGTGAAGCACGTGGACATGTGGCATGCGCCTGGTGCGGGGATCTGCGCGCTCTAGATCTGCTGTGGCATGGCGCCTGGTGTGGTGATGTGCCGCGGCACACGAGGCGACATGCCCCCCTCACCTGCTACCTGCCCGCATTCCGCTGACCATGCAGCCTCGGCAGTTGTACGGCGAGACGGGGGCACAGAGCGCGATCCTGCACGCTTTGGACACTGCGCTGGGCATCCGACACGACCAGTGCAGGTGAGTCGCGCCCCCGCCAGCTGCCGCCTGCTGCTGCCCCTGTGCCTGGGCTGTGGCCACCTTGCTGCTTGTTGTACAGCAAACTGTGCAAAGCCCCGACATCCTCACGCCGGGTCCTTGCATCCGCCCTCTGGCTGTCAGCTGGCTGGCGGCGTACCTGCAAGACATGCGGCAGCACATGCCGCCCGCCCACCGCGCGTTTGTGGCACAGCTGGAAGCGGGCACCAGCCTGCGCAGCGCGGTTGAAGGAGCGAGCAGCGACAAGGGCCTCAAGGTGGGCGGCGCTTGCTGTGCCAGCTGGTTCCACCTTCACAAATGCGTGGTACGTTGTGGTGGAGAGTGTCTGCTGGACGTCCACCACAACGCCACAAGGCGGAGTGCTACACGTGCCATACTGGTGGTGCCACATGTGGTTGCTTACTCTTCTGGTGCTGCCCCTCAGGACGCCTACAATGAGTGCGTGCACGAGCTGGAGCGCATCCGTTCGCAGCACAAGGCGAGTTACCGCCTCTGTCTTCCTTGCGGAACGCCTCTGCCTTGCTTGTGGCTCCCCTGTTGCGCTGTCTGCACCTGTGATGTGCTCCACGGCCAGCCGTTGTGTGGGCACCATCTGCACCCATCCGAGGCATCCCAACTGTTGGACATGCCGTCTACTGCATGGCTGCTGGAGTACGATCTGCCGCCGGTCTTTCACCCCTGCTGCAGGCGTTTGCGTTCAATTACATTTCCAAGCATGCCAAGAGGGAGACGGCGGAGACGGGGACCGGCGGCAGCGACTTCATGCCCGCGCTGCAAGGCTACCGGGACGCCACCGCCCGGCACGTGCTGCCCTGACGGATTGGCTGGCTGGCTTTACACCTGTCTGAATCGAACAATACGATGACAGGCCCCCGGGTGGCCCACACGGCCGGGGGAAAAAAGGGATCTGGGCCACTAAACAGACAGGTGGGGGAGGAGGGGGAGGCAAACCGGTGCACTCGAGACTAGGCGGCCCGACTGGCATGGGTAGGGACAACCCCATGCATATCAGAAGCGCGCGCCCGGCACCGCAAACTAACAGGCAAACAAACGCGCAAAATGAGCAGACAAAACAACCTGGTACTGCTGGCGGGCTGGGTGGCTGCAACAGGGGCAAACAGGGGAGCAGGGCAAGCGGGCTGGAACGGCCGGTGGCGAACAGCTGGCACGGGTCACTGGCAGATAGTCGCAAGGGTAAGCAACGTTTCTTGAGCAATGGCAGGTGACCGCTGGTGGCTGTGCTAGACCGCGAGAGAGCTGGGGGAATGGTGAGCAAAGTAGGGGTGGGAGTGGGGTGGTGGGGTGGGGGCTGCTAAGGCTGCTGCCGTCTGGCTGCTGCCTGCCGTCAGCCCCGCTGCCGCTATCGCTAAGCTGCCGCCGCTAGGGGGGCAGCCCAGCTGCCCGGCGGCCCACGCGCCGACATGCGCCCGCGAAGCTGGCGAGGGTGCGTGGGGGCCGCTCGAGGAAAGCGGCAAGGGAGGGGGGAGTGTGCGGGGCGCACTCAGCCTCGGGGAACAGCTCATGGTAGCGCTGCCGCAGGCTGGAGTACAACACGCACTCAAACAGGATATGGCTGGCGTCCTCCACCCTGCCTGGCTGGCCGGCTGCTGCGCAGTGGGTACACTCACGCTGGTCGCGTGGGCGGCAAGCCGCACCGCGTAGGCGGTCGCGCTCCTCAGCGCCCCAGTGGACGCCGGTGCGCAGCTCCGCTAAGCCCTGCCGCCGCCAGCGCTCCCGCACCTCAGTGAGGTAGGCTGGCATGCTGTAGCCGTCTACGCTGAGGCAGCTGGGCCGCACGCTGCAGAAGTAGTGCCGCAGGCGGCTGGCGCCGGGGCGCTGTGCCGCCTCCGCCACCCGCAGCAGGTAGTGCTGCATGGCTGCCCGTTGTACTGCCTCAGGCTGCAAGGGGGCACGGTCGGCTGGGTCAAACTGGACCCCTGCCGCTGCCATCGCACGCTGCAGCTGCGCCACCCAAGGGAGCTGCCGCAGGGGGGCGTCGCCGTGTGCCGCTGCTAGCTGCATGCCGCCCTCTAGCACAGTGTGGAGCAGGCTGCCTGCTGGGGCCGCCACCAGACTGCTCCAAAAGCGCGCTGCACGCACCAGCCAGGTGATGTGCAGCGGTGGCTGCCCGGCCTCGGCTAGGACTGTGGCCGTGGGCGTGCGCGACGGCAGGCCCAGCAGTCGCCGAAGGCACCGATGGTGCTGCAGCTCCGATGCTGACAGGCCGCTGGCGCCGACTACCGGCCGCCGGGCTGCCGCCAGCGCCAGGCCGGGGGCCCACACTGCGGCGGCGTAGGACAGGGTGGAGTCCACAAACGTGCTGTAAAGAATCAGCAGCAAGCGGGTGGCCTCCAGCCCCAGCTCAGCGCAGCGGCCCTCAAACATGGCGGCTGCGAAGCGTGCCACGCTAGCCCGAGCGGGGGCAGCAGACTCCCCTATTGGGCGGCAGCAGTGGAAAACGACACCCAAGTATTTAAACTCGGTTGCCGCCTCCAGCATGCCGCCGCCGTAGGTGAGGCGAGCGTCCTGCACGCGCCGCAGCGCGTCCTGCTCGGTGTCGGCGCCGGCCAGCAGCACAACCTTCGTCTTGGTCAGGTTGACGGTGAGGCCGCGCTCGGCGCAGTACGCCTCTAGCTGCCGCAGCTGCGCCTGCAGGCCCTGGGCTGAGGTGGCGAGCAGGGCGCAGTCGTCAGCGTAGAAGAGCGGCGGGATCAGGCGGCCCGCCAGCTCAGGCAGGTCAAGCTGGGGCAGGCCGGCTGTCGCTGCTGCTGTCGCTGCGGCAAGCATCCGCCGCTCAAAGTCAGCGATGTACAGGCTGAATAGCGTGGGGCTGAGCGGACAACCCTGTTTCAGGCCAAGCGTGGCCTGGAACACCCTGCCCTCCAGGCCTGGGGCCCTGATGGACATGGGCACGTTGCCGTAGATGGCCTGCACTGCCCGCAGCCACGGGCCACCATAGCCGAGTTGTGTGAGCACATCCCACAGGCGGTCGCGGGGCACGCGATCGTAGGCTGCCTTAAAGTCTATAAAGGCTGCCCACAGCTCTGGGCCTGCGGAGCCGGCGCATCTGCTGCCACTGCTGCTGCTGCCGCCGCTGCCGTTGCTGCTGCCGCCAGTGGCTGCGCGGAGTGGGCTGCTGCTGCCGCCGCTGCTGTGGCTGACAGCTGGCTGCTGCTGGCTGCCGCTGGCTGCTGGCCGGTGCCGGCTGACCCGCTGCGGCGGCAGCCGGCCGCGGCTGTTGCGGCTCTGCCGCTCCCGCCTGCGTTCCAGCCGGTACGCCTCAACCACCGTGCGCAAGGCCAGGATGGCCTGCTCTGTGCTGCGGGCCCGCCTGAAGCCAAACTGGCCCTCCGCGTGCACGCCGGCTGCCTCGGCATGGTCGCTGACTCGCCGCTCAAGGCCCGCGGCATACAGTTTGGCGAGCAGGGCGAGGATTGCTGCTCGTCATGCCCCGCCCCTGAGGGACAGCTCATGATGGAGGCATAGCTTTGTGCTGGCTTTTCGGCCGTGTGTGTAAGCTGCACAGGTAGTGAGTGGATGAGCGCATGCGCCAAGCACAGGCCACGAGGCGCAAGGTGGCGGTTCCAGCTGGTGCCAGACGTGCGGCGGCGGCAGCGGCAAGTGCTGCTGCTGCAACGGTGAGCTGGGGCTGCCCGGCTGCGCGGGCTGCGAGGGCGGCGGTGTGGCAGCGGCAGGCGCGGCCGGAGGCGCGTGCTGCGCCGCCCCGCAACCCGCCGCCAAGCCCAGCTGCTGCGGAGGCAAGCGAGGGCAGGCATGACGGGCTGCTGCCCTGCTCCCTGCCCGATGGGAGATTGCCGAGGTTACCAACTGCCCATTCGCTGTGTCGTCGATGTCCGAGCCTTGATGCCGCCGATTGACCGATTTTGAGCGTTGCAAGACTGTCGCACTCAGCCAACACAGCCAACATACCAACTACGGCGGAAGTTTGCAAATCTGAAATGTTACCTGTGTAGCACCTCCTGTGTTGGTCCACAGCTTGCTGTAAGAGCTTTGCGTGCTTCTGTTCACGTTATATCAGCCGCACATGCCTGGTGTGTTAGGTAGGCAAAGATAGGACGGCAGGCAGGAAGGCTGCCGCTTCGCTGCAAGAAGTGCGGCGTAGGTACCCTGGAAGCTGCGCCGCAGGTGGGACTTAACACGCTCCCACGCACCCGCACACCCGGTTGTTGATGCACCTTAACAACTGCAATCATTCCCACAAGCACGTAAGAACAGCGAGCCACGCGTGGGCGTGCCCAAAATGCGCTGCTTGACCGCCTTCGCTTGCTTCTCCCTGTGCGGGCTTCTGGGCGCCTCAGCCGCCCGCTTGAGCCCCTCCGACATCACTGCGGCTTCGGTCAGGGCCGCTGAGCGCGTCGCCGAGGCCGCCGCCACCGCTGGGCTGGTGCCGGCCGCCGGCCTGCCCATCGCCACCGAGCGCCGCCGCACCCTGAAAGACGCCATCTCATCCGAGGTCAACGCCATTGCAGCAGCGTCCTGTGCCATGGCGGGGCCAGTACAGTGCCGCGAGACCCAAGAGTTTGTGTCTCGCATGCAGGCCTTCTGCTCCGAGCAGTACGGCTACACCAGGTGACTTGCCTTCACTCGACGGTTGGCGTGGGCAGCCTCAGTGGGGCAGCCGCCTGCCAGCCTCAGCAAGGCTTGCATGCACCCATGTTGGTGCAACCCTGCCTGTCCTGATGCCCCCGTCAACGCATCGCAGGTGGAGCGAGGCACACTGGAATCCCATGGCCCCACGCTTTGAATGCAATGCCCTGTTCTTCGCCTGCTTTGCGCTCCTCAAGGGTCAGCGCTTCCTTGTGGTAGCATGGGGGAGGGGTGGTGTGAGTGTGGTGGGGTGGGAGGGGTGGGAGGCCTTGCAAGTGCCGCCTCATGACAGCCCAGCAGTTGCATGCCGCACCTCTGGCGCCGCTTCCCCTGCCGGCGGCACACCAACTGCACGCAGCCGCATGCCCTGCTGCGATCACCACGCCTTGCATTATCCAACCACGACCTTGCGTACAGCACACCTCACTTCGTCTTCTTCTTTTCCACTTCTTCACGTCGCTGGCCCAGCCCAGCTGCTCACCCGCCTGCCCGCCCCCTGCTCGCCGCCGCCTTCAGGCGACGACGCGACGCTGACCGCCCAGAGCTGCTGCGCTAGCCAGCACGAGCTGTGCCAGCCGTGCCTGGAGGGAGACTGCCAGCTGGAGGGCATGGAGCTGCTGTCCCTGCTGGGCTCACCCGATCCAGACACCGGCATGCCGGGATACTGCGACCGTGGTGAGGGTCATGCACAGGTGCTGGCAAGGCTTGCCAAGTAACTGGTAGCGAACGTCAGATGCCCGCTGCGGCCATTGCTGCTGCGCACTTGCGCAAGCATGCATACGCCTGTCATGGCCTTCATGCCTCCTTCCATGCCCTGTGGGTGCAGTGTTCATGGGCGCCTGTTGCACCTGCACCGCCGAGACGAGCACGGGTGGGGGCGCTGCCGACACAGTTGGCGGTAGTGATGGTGACGGCGACGACCATGGGATCGAGATCACGCCCTGAGCCAGCTGGAGGAGCTTTGCGCTGCAGGCAGCCAGCTGCAGCCAGGTTCCAGCTGCGGAGGAGCTTTGCGCTGCCAGCTTGCCGGCACCTCGGGCGGGCTGCAGCTGCCTGCAAGCCGAGGCCGGGCGCCAGACGTGGCGCTTCACGGATGCGCAGCCGGCCAGCCCAAGCCAATCAGCACTAGCGAATATGCCGCAGATGCGAACTCGGTTTATGCTTCGTTCCATGATTGTTTTGTTCGGTGAGGAAATACAGGTGCTGCCACCCTGAAGGCGTGCACATCCACCTCTTAAGAGCAATCGCTTGAGTTATGCACTTGCGGTGCCTGCATGCGCGATTGCTTAGCCTATCGCACCGAGTTTCGACCCAGCCCTCAGCCCCAGTTGATTGCTCACAATCAAACGGCCCTGCCTGGCCAATTCCCGGCAGCCCCCACGCCTCACTCTCACACCGCATTGCACCCATGCTGTTCGTACGCTGTTTTGTTAGCGCTGCTGTCAACCCACTGTATGCCATGCTCGGCTCTGATCCATCGCAGACACCGTTCCCACCCATCCACCCGGCGTTGAACGTGTGCAGGCTGCCTGCTGTGGCGTCGAGATGGCAGCCCAGTGAGTTTGGGCAGGTTCCTGCTCACCTTCCAGCCCCCCTCTTGCATGCTCTAAGTAGGTCGCCCAGTGCATGCCAGCATGCCCGCCATTGGGAGCGTTCACTCTTTCAGTAGTAGCGACACGGGAATCACAGTGCACGACATGAAAGGAACATCGACCAAAGAGGGGCAAGTGCAGGGCACGGGAGCTGGGGCAGGGGAAGACTGGGCGGCGCGCTGCGGTGGGACGCGGCGAGGAAAGAACGACGAATGCAAGCACACAGACACACAGACGGGAGGCAAACGGTGCAGGCAAGGAGACGTGACACACACATTACACACAGTGCGAGGGGGCTTCTGTTGGCGGGCGGATGAGAGTTCACTGTAGTTGCAACGGGGTTCGTGGAGTTCAGGTTGGGTTGCCTCAGCTGGCAGCCAGCGTGCAGCCCTGCTGCCTGTCCGGCGGGGCAGGCGGCGGGCATCCCAGCTGCACCTGGCTGCGGATGCCAGAGGCGGCTCAGGCTGCGAGGCAACGGTGGCCCTTTGAGTCAAACCAGCCTCGGCAGTTGTACGGCGAGACGGGGGCACAGAGCGCGATCCTGCACGCTTTGGACGCTGCGCTGGGCATCCGACACGACCAGTGCAGGTGAGTCGCGCCCCCGCCAGCTGCCGCCTGCTGCTGCCCCTGTGCCTGGGCTGTGGCCACCTTGCTGCTTGTTGTACAGCAAACTGTGCAAAGCCCCGACATCCTCACGCCGGGTCCTTGCATCCGCCCTCTGGCTGTCAGCTGGCTGGCGGCGTACCTGCAAGACATGCGGCAGCACATGCCACCCGCCCACCGCGCATTTGTGGCACAGCTGGAAGCGGGCACCAGCCTGCGCAGCGCGGTTGAAGGAGCGAGCAGCGACAAGCCCTTAAGGGCCTCAAGGTGGGCGGCGCTTGCTGTGCCAGCTGGTTCCACCTTCACAAATGCGTGGTACGTTGTGGTGGAGAGTGTCTGCTGGACGTCCACCACAACGCCACAAGGCGGAGTGCTACACGTGCCATACTGGTGGTGCCACATGTGGTTGCTTACTCTTCTGGTGCTGCCCCTCAGGACGCCTACAATGAGTGCGTGCACGAGCTGGAGCGCATCCGTTCGCAGCACAAGGCGAGTTACCGCCTCTGTCTTCCTTGCGGAACGCCTCTGCCTTGCTTGTGGCTCCCCTGTTGCGCTGTCTGCACCTGTGATGTGCTCCACGGCCAGCCGTTGTGTGGGCACCATCTGCACCCATCCGAGGCATCCCAACTGTTGGAAATGCCGGCTACTGCATGGCTGCTGGAGTACGATCTGCCGCCGGTCTCCCACCCCTGCTGCAGGCGTTTGCGTTCAATTACATTTCCAAGCATGCCAAGAGGGAGGCGGCGTAGACGGGGACCGGCGGCAGCGACTTCATGCCCGCGCTGCAAGGCTACCGGGACGCCACCGCCCGGCACGTGCTGCCCTGAGGGATTGCTGCTCGTCATGCCCCGCCCCTGAGGGGCTCATTATGGAGGCATAGCTTTGTGCTGGCTTTTCGGCCTTGTGTGTAAGCTGCACAGGTAGTGAGTGGATGAGCGCATGCGCCAAGCACGGGCCACGAGGCGTAAGGGTGGCGGTCGCTCGGCGGCGCTCACCTCATGTGCAACGGATCAAGCCGCCCCCGCTCAATTCACAATCATCGCGCTGACAAGTGCTGTATTTAGCTCGTGTGGCTGCTGTAAGCCGCCACAACCCTAGCTTTTTGCGCAACCCTGAACCGGGCGACGCTGCCCTTGCCCTCCCCATCTCGGGATCGCATTTGCATGCAGCGCCGCTAGCAACAAGCGCCATGCAGCTGGGCTCGGGAGACGGGCCTCCTCCCGGAGGCCCTGCGGCTGCCGGGCAGCCAGCAATTAGTGAGGCGACCAAGCAGGCGGTGCTGCTGAGGATGCTGATAGCACTGAAGCAAGCCGCCACCGCCGCCGCCACCGCCCAGCCGGCGGCGCCGGTGCAGCCCTCCCTGCAGCTGCCGCCACGGCCGCTGGCCCTGCAGCCGCAGCAGAATGGCGGCCAGGGGGCGCAACGGGGCTTGCTGCAGCCAGATGGCAGCGGGGCAGCTCCAGCACCCAACGGCTTTGCCTCGCCACCCATGTCGCCACCGGCAGCAACGGCCCAGCAGCAGCAGCAGCAGGCAGCCATGCCATCCGCCGTGCAGTCCCCGCAGCCCCAGCCGCAGCTGCAGCTTCCCACCAGCCTGCTGCAGCAGCTGCTGCGTAGCCCAGTCACCCCGATGACGCAGGCGCCGGCGCCCCTGCCCTTCACACTGGGCTCGCCCGGGGCAACGCCCACCGGCGCGGCAGCAGCGGCAGCACCAGCACTGGACGGCAGCGGTGATGGCGGCGGTGGCTTTGGAGGCGTGCCAGCTGGCCTGGGCGGTAGCGCAGGTGAACTGGCAGGGACAGCAGGCATGCCCGGCACGGCAGGGCCGGAGCTCAGCTTTGGGTTTGGGTTGGACCTGCCCCCAGCCGAGGCCGGCGCTCCCGGCCTGCAGGTGCCCCTGTGGTCTCCAGCAGACGTGCTGCCCGCCACTCTGGGCAGCGGGCTGGAAGGGCTGGAGGGGCTGCCGTTCCTGCCGCCGCTGCCACCTGGCATGGAGCTGCCGCCTCTGCCGGGCATGCCGGGCGGAGCGCCGCTCATGCCCGACGGCCTTCCGCCCATGTACCGCACCCGAGCCCCCCGCAGTGAGTTGCCCATGAGTTGTGTTAGTGCGCCTCACTCAGTTCCCCTCGCCCCTGCTCAGACACTTTCATGCCGACCCCAAGCCTATCGGCGTCCCCCCATGCCCCCTCATGCCCTCCCATGTGGTCTGCATGCCCCCATCCACACTCGCCATGCCCCCATGCACACGCATGGCGTGCCTAAGCCTTGCCATGCTGTGTTTCCTGCGCCTCATGTCATTTCCTGCGCTCCCAAGCCGTTGCAACGCCCCGCCATGCCATCATTCGTTCCTCGCATGCCCTCATGGCATGCATCTGCCGTGGCGTGCTGGCTGATGCCCCTCCTCATGCCTTTCCTGCTTGCAGGGAAGCGTGCGCGCATCATGCGGGAGGGCCAGCTCACCATGATTGTGTACGGGGCCAACGAGGTGGGCTGTGTTGTGTTGCTGGCTCGACATGCAGCCACCCATTCCATGCTGCCCCATTCCATGCTGCCCCTCTCCTTACCTGGCCCGCCACTGTCAAGCATGCAACTGGCTGCCGCTGCATGGAGCTGTGCACATTCCAGCCAGCCTGCTGCCCCTCTGGTTGTGCAGGCGCTGACGTGGACGCGCCGGGTGGCCGGATTCCAGCATACCATGCGGTGCGCATCAGCTGCCTGGGCTGTGCCGGCCAGCCAATCAGCTGCCGGCATGAGAGCATGCTTGTCCATGCTTGCCATGCGCATTGCTGCTGTGAACCTACCGTAGGGTTTCTCATGCCTCATGCCTGAACCATGCAGCGGAGTGCTGGGCGACCGCCGCCTGACCTTTAACTGGGGCGGCAGCGTGCTGGACAGCGTGATTGGCGTGTTCCTCACGCAGGCATGTGCTGCTGCTGCTGCTGCTGCCCTTGCTGTGCCTGCTTCGACATCTGCGTTGCGCGGCACCGCCTTAGTTCTCACTGTGCCTCTTCCCACCTGTCACATGCTGCAGAACGTGGCAGACCACCTGTCCAGCCGGGCCTACATGGAGCTGCCCTCTGGTCGCCCCACCTGGCATCTTGAGTCGAGGAGCCCAGTTTTGTTGCCTTTCCACCCTGCTGCAGAACGTGGCAGACCACCTGTCCAGCCGGGCCTACATGGAGCTGGCCTCACGCTTCCCCGCCCGCCGGCGGCGCGAGCTGGCGGCTGCGGCCGAGGCCGCGCAGGCGGGTGGCGGCAACGTCGACGCCGGCTGGCTCAACTGCGAGGACTCTGTTGACTGGGAAGCGGTGAGGAGTTCCAGTAGCATACAACCAGTAGCGTGCAGAGCACTTGGCTGCCTGAAGCATCCCTCGCATGCTCGGCACATGCTTGGCTGGTTCAGCTGCAGCGGCCCCATCACCCAGCTCCGCCGGGCTCTGAGCCAAAAGCCAACTGCTCTGCTGCGCACTGCAACTCCCTCACGCGCGTGCACCTGCGGCTTGCCAAACACTCCACCAAACTCAACCCTGCTCTGCCCTGTTTGTTGCCCTTGCAGGTGCGCACCTGCTCCGAGGAGGAGCTGGCTGATGCAATCAAGTGCCGCGGCATGCAGTGGCGGTGCGCTGCTCAAGGGGCCTGCTGCTGACAAGGGTGCCGGCTGCATTGAGCAGGGACAGAAGGGGCCCCAGCTTTTGGCGCCCTGCTGCATGTGCGTGTCAACCATGGAGACAGCCACACGCACCCCGCATCCAAACTGTGGTGCCTCCCTTCAAATCCTCCGCAGGCTGGCGGACCAGATCACCCGCTTCCTCAACCTGGTCAGGGAGCACAACCTGCAGGTGGGCGCAGCCGTGCTGAGCTGTCATGTTGCCGAGGTGACGTATTGCCTAGCTGCCATGTTGCCGCGGAAGCACTTGCAGGCAGGCGGTGTCCTGCTGTTGCTCGCTTGCAGGGCCGGGCAGCCGCATGACCAGTTGGACAACTGCTATCTGCTGGCCGCCCACCCCTCACATCCACATCTGCCACCAGCCTACCCCTCACATCCGCATCCGCCGCACGGCCTGCCTGCTCCTTGCTACAGCGGCTTGCCAAGGCGCGGCGTGTGGCGGCGCGCGAGGCCGCTGCACGGGAGCGGGCGGAGCGGGCGGAACGCGACGATGTGGCTGCTGTCGTGGACAGCATGCTCGACTCAGTGGGTGCCGCCGATGCCTTTGAAGCAGCGGCAGCAGCAGAGGGTGCCAGGGTTGGGAGTGGGGGCCGTGGCAGCATGGATGCCGGCAGCAGCGGTGGCGGCAGCGGCAACAGCAGTCCGCGCAGCCGCCCACGCCGCCACATTTTTCTGGAGTACGAAGCAGAGGGCCCAGCCTCGCCGCCACTAGTGGCCGGTGCGCCGCAGCAGCACCGCGGCGGCGGGCCGCCTGCGGCAGGCCGGTGTGCTGCTGGCGGCAAGAGCAGTGGCGGCAAGAGCAGTGGCGGCGCTGGCGGCGGCAGCCAGGAGAGCCAGGGCAGCGAGGCTGGTGAGGAGCCATCCCCTCAGGACCTGCTGTCGCTGGAATGGCTGCGGGACGTGCCTGATGACGTGGCCCGCAACTACCTGATGAGCATCGATGGTGGGTGGCTGTGGGGCGGCTTGACATGCCGGGTGGAAGGGGGCGCGCTCGCATTCAGCGGGGCATGTGCGCGTGGTGGCTCGGAGGTGTGCTGTAATTGGCCGGCGCCTGGCGCGTTCCGAGCAGCGCTCCACGCTCACACCTTGGCCGCTGGCTTCCCCTTGCTTCTGTGCAGGGCTGGGACGCAAGAGCGTGGCCTGCATCATGCTGCTCACGCTGGGCAAGAAGGAGTTCCCGGTGGACGTAAACGTGGGCCGCATCTGTGCGCGGTGAGCCGGTGGGACCTCGGCAGCGTTGGTTGGTGGGGGTGCCGGGACGGAGTCTTGGGCTGTGTCCCCACCACGTCGGCGTGAGGGGTGCTTGGCTGTGCAGCACAGCCCCTGGACTGGGGGCCGTGCCGCAACCTCGTGCCCCCGCACGGCAAACTCGTGCCGAGGTCAGGGGCCCAAGCTTGTGTGCTCGCCCCATGGCGCATGCCCGCTTTTGCCTCTACACAGGCTGGGCTGGATCCCGCTAGATGCGGACGGCAGCGTGGAGGACCTGGACGACTATGCACCCGAGCCCGAGGTGCACGCCTACCTGCGCGCCCGGTGGGTGGGTGGTTTCGACACCGAAAAGCAGCTGCTCTGCAGGACAGCCAGCCAGCACAGCCAGCACAGCCAGCACAGCCAGCACAGCCAGCACAGCCAGCACAGCCAGCACAGCCAGCACAGCCAGCACAGCCAGCCAGCACAGGACAGAGTCTGGCTGCCACCATCGCATGCAGCATGCCTGCCTGCCCTGTCGGCATCCATTTCCGGCGTGGTGCTCCGTGCAGTGTTCTAACAACCTGCTGCCAAACTCAGCTCCGGCCTCTGCCCACCGCGCCGCATGTGTGCAGGCTGCTGGGCTTTGACGTGGAGACACTGTACGAGCTGCACTATTCAATGATCACCCTGGGCAAGGTGGGCGGCAGTTGTGTGCCCTAGTGTGTGGTGTTATCAGCTTGTGTGGGCCAACATGTCGGGAGCTGCACAGCTCTGACGCCGCCCTGGGCACGGCGCCCTGCCACACCGCCTGCCGAGTTGAAGCGCAGCGCAGTGCAAGCTCACACCCGTCAGGCAGCAGCAGCAGCGCGCCTGCAACGAGCAGGGTTGACCCCCCTTCTACCTCTGCCTGCCCCTGAGTCTACCCGCCCACCCGCTTGCGCCCTCCTGTCGCAACCAGGTGTTCTGCAACAAGCAGCATCCGCCTGCGCCCCCCTGCCCCTGCAGGTGTTCTGCAACAAGCAGCAGCCCAACTGGCAAGTGTCGAGAGGGGGACTCGGCTGGCTGAGTCACTCCGCGGCCTTATCACTACACATTGCCATGACACTTGCGGATGCTACCTGGTGGACACATTTTGCC
The DNA here is from genome assembly GCA_006782975.1 of Chlorella sp. Dachan. Lineage (NCBI taxonomy): Eukaryota > Viridiplantae > Chlorophyta > Trebouxiophyceae > Chlorellales > Chlorellaceae > Chlorella > Chlorella sp. Dachan. The sequence goes on along the minus strand of RRZL01000027.1, from coordinate 411,971 downwards.
ACTACCACCCACCATCTCCACTTCCCACACCACGCACCCCTGCCCCGCCCGCTCCCCTGCAGCAAGGCCTGCCCGCTGAACAACGTGTGCGAGTACGCCCGCAACAGCGGCCCCTCCCTGCACGGCCGCAAGCGCGTGCGGCAGCCCGCCCCCATCCTGGGCAGTGGTGACGGCATGGCCGAACCGCTGCTGCCAGATGACGACGAGCGGCGCTTTGGTGGGTATGGCCCTTCCTCCGGCATGCCGGCTGCGCTGTGGCGGGGGCGCAGCGGCGGCGGCGGCGGCCGCGGCCGCCGCTCCTTCATCACAGACAGCAGCGGGGAGTCGGATGGGGATGTGCGGAGCGTGAGCGTCAGCGGCGGCAGCGACAGCGGGGGCAGCAGCAGTGAGGAGGACGAGGACAGTGATCTGGACAGCCCGAGGGGGCTGGGGGTGACGACGCGCCGTCAGGCCGCCGCGCTGGCACCCAAGCCCACCCTGCGGCAGGTGCGCGCCCGGGCGGGTGGATGTTTCAGGGGTGTTGGCCTCAAGTGCTTTACTGCCGCTTCTGGAATGATTCACCGCAGCCTGCGGCTGGGGAGTCGTTGGGGTGCTTGGCTGCGCTTTGACAGCATCAACCGCACGTGCAGGCCTGCCACATTACACGCAAGCTCACTGCCTGCCCCTCCACCTCAAACCTCAACCAACCAGGTGTTTGCGGCGGCCATGGCCGAGGCGCGCGGGCGGCGCCTGCACTGGCGCACCCTGGAGCGCCTGACCCGCATGCACGAGGAGGAGCTGAGGGAGGGTGCCTTCACACACAGTGAGCCGTTGCTTTTGGCGGGGGGCTGCCGTTCGTGTATGCCCAAGCACTGTGCCTGATGGGCAATGCTTTGTTGGGTTGACAGAAAACAACCGCACCCCTCATTCTGCCTGAACGCTCACAACCTGTTTCCGTGCCTCCGTGTGCAGCCAAGGATTTGGACAATTTGCTGGCTGTCACGCCCCGCCAGCCCCGCACGCCAGGCCTGCGCCGTCCCGCCGGCCGCTTTGAGCGGGCCCGCAAGCTCAAGCGCAGCCGGGAGCTGCAGCAGCTGCTGTCGGGCGCTGATGAGGATGAGAAGGAGCGGTGGATGGAGCTTGGCACAGCGGGCAGGGCAGGGCGGGCGGGCGCTGCTGCCCGAGCCGCCGCCGCCGAGGCAGCAGCGGGGCCGCAGCTGCGAGTGCGTCCCGCCCCGGCTGCTGTGCCAGCTGGCGCAGCGGCAGCCGCAGGGGTAGGACCTGGTGCAGGCCCAGCCGCAGCAGGCAGCAAGCGCAAGGCTCCGGATGGTGCAGCAGATGCCGCTGAGCAGCACTGGGCATCAGAGGGTGAGGAAGAGGAGGCGGACAGCCCCAGGGCAGACCGCAGCCCATCGCCTGAAGCGGAGCCTCGGCTGGCAGCCCTGGCAGCCCGCACCGCCGGTCTGCCCCAGCCGCTGACACGCCAGCAGGCGGCAGCAGGCGGGCCGGGCACACACGCTGCTACAGACGGCGGCCTCGGCGCTGCCCAGCAGCTGCGCTCAGCTGCAGAGAGTGATCCGGCCACTGCAGCTGCATCAGCTGCTACGGCGGCAGCCCTGGCGCAGCTGGCTGCTCGGGGCATGGACATCCGCCAGTTGTTTGCCACAGTGGCGACAGAGTACATTGCCAGCCACCAGCAGCAGCCGCAGCAGGGGCACGAGCTGGCGGCGGCACAGGTGCGGCAGTGGGTGCAGCAGCTGGCGGCGGCACAGCAGGCGCAGCGCACGCAGCACCAGGCGCAACAGCCAGCCACCACCCCTACCACTGCAGAGGCTCCTGCCACAGCAGCTGTGCAGTCAGAAGAGGCAGGGGAGGAGGCTGCTGCAGCTCCAGAAGCTGCAGAGGTGGCCGCAGTGGCAGTGGCTCTGGTTGAGGCGGCAGCAGCGGATGCTGCTGAGCCGCCACTGGCTGCTGAGCCGCCACTGGCTGCCGTCCCACAGCCGGCAGCGCAGGTGGAGGCGGCAGCAGCGCCGCTGCGTGGCGTTCCCACCGGACAGCCGCCGGTGCAGTTGGCTGCGGCGGCAGCAATGGAGGGGCTGGCTGTGGAGGCAGCGACCAACGCAGTGGGGGAGCCAGCGATGCTGCCTCAGGAGCAGCAGCAGGAGCAGGAGGACTGTGTGGTGATGGAGTTAGGTGGCGGCTGGCTGGAGGCAGCAGTCACAGCAGAGGCAGAGGCAGCAGGGGCCGCTGAGGCGGCAGCCGCAGCTCAGGCGGCGGCAGAGGCAGAAGCGACGGGTCAGCCGTCTGCGGAGCAGGATGAGCAGGAGCAGGCGGCAAGCGCCATGGAAGAGGCGGTCGGGCAGCCGCCTGCGACGTCTGTGCAGCAGCCGCTGCCACCAGCGGCCCCGCAGCAGCACTGGCAGCAGATGGAGGCCGATGCTGCCGCCCTTCACACAGCTGCTGGGTCCAGAGCAGGGCAGTGTGCCAGTGAGCTGCCGGCACCGGAGGTCCAGCCGCCAGCAGCTGAGGCGCGAGGCCCAGCAGTGTTGGAGCCCACAGCCAAGCTGCAGCCAGCGCCCAGCGCAAGCATACCGTCTGAGCAGCTTCCAGCAGCTGACCAAGCCCTGCCAGCCGAGCAGCGTTGGCAGCCCGTGCCATCACCGGCAGGCCCCAGCGCTGACGAGCAGCGTGCAGCCATGGCCGCAGCAATGGCCGCTGCCACCGCTGCCGCCGCAGCAGCAGCCGCAGCGGTGGCTGCAGCCCCGCAGGCGGGTGGGTCGCCGTTTGGCTGTCCTGCCGAGGAGTGTGCCCGCCTGGCAGAGAAAGGGCACGAGCTAGCGATTGCTCAGCGGGCGCTGCTGGTTGCCGAGGGCAAGGGGCCGGGCACGGACCTGCGACCCTTCAAGCTCAGGTGGGCTGGCTGGTTGTCATCTGTGGCTGCACAAGAGAAGAGTTACTCCAATTGTCGTACTGTCTGAGGTGTGGAGCTCAGTCTGCGGTGTGGAGCTCAGCTCGAGGTGTGGAGCTCAGCCCGAGGTGTGTGGAGCCGGGCCCGTTCTTTCTGATGGTACCCAGGCAGCCAACGGACAACCCACCGCCTGCCTTGCATTCAATGCAGTTTGAAATTTCAATGCAATTTGCTGCACGCCCGCAGGATGGTGGAGATCTCGCTGGCGGTGCTGGGCCTGGAGGCAGCGCTCACAGCAGACACAGCACACGCCACGCTGGGCGCAGGTGGGTGCCTGTGCAACCGGCCAAGCAAAAGCTGGCAACCGCTACAGCCTGGGTGTTGGGGCGCGGTGCACTTGCCGCTCGATTGCTGTGCCGCCGCCAGGCTCCATGAGGGGCTGCACATGCCACAATGCCATGATTCCATCAGGAGACTGCTGATTGAGATGGGCTCTGCTCTCCCTCGTCCTCATGCCCGCCTGCAGCCAAGCGTGCCTACCGCCAGCTGTCGATGCTGGTGCACCCAGACCGCTGCACCCTGGCCGGCGCCCAGGTGGGGAGCTGAGGCTGGCCTTGCGCTTGGCGGACTGCGCTTGGCGGACTGCCAGGAGCGGTTTCCATCAAGCACTGACCTCTGTTCAAGGCGGGAGAGCTCCTTATGCCTGGGGTTGTGGCAGGCGTGCATCACAACCACTGACTACTGGTGGCGCTTGCCTGTGTGCATCCCACAGGACGCGTTTGCGGCTGCCAGCCAGGCGTATGACATCCTGTCGGGTGAGCCGCCTGAGAAGCCTGCTCGAGACGCGCCGTAGTGCCGGTGCATGCCAGCCTGTTGTGCATGCGCGCAGGGCACCTGCCTTTCCCGCTGTGCCGCAGTCACCTTCGAACCTGGACAAGGCCATTTCTGTCCAACCTCCTCGGTTCCGCAGAGCACAGCGAGGACCTGCTGCTGGACCGGCTGGCCCAGCAGGGCACCAGCAGCGCCGCCGCAGCAGTAGGTGCCAGCAGCGCCGCAGGCGGCGGCGGCAGCGGTGCAGGCGACGACTCCCAGGCGCTGGTCCGGGCGGCCGACATTGAAAACCTGCTGCGCCAGACGGTGTGGAACCAGAACCGGCTCGCGCTGCCCGCCCTGCTGGTGCCCCCTGACGAGCTTCTGCTCCGCGGCCTGCTGCACCCGTCGTACCGGCTGCAGTTTGGCAGCGGCAGCGGCCTGGCCAGTGAGCCGCTGCTCTTCCTGCCGGTCGCCGACATCCCGACACTGAAGAAGCGGCGGCGACTTATGGGCCCCCATGGCCTGCCAGCGCTGGAAGCAGCACGGGCGCCAGCAGCAGCATCAGCGGCTGCAGCTGCAGCCCTGCCCGAGCCGCTGCCCGCCCTGCCCGCAGCTGCGGCCGCTGCGCTGCAGGATGCAGCCGCCGCAGCGCTGGCAGCAGGCATGTCAGCACAGCCACCTGCGCAGGGTAGCAGTGCTGCCGCCACTGCTGCTGTGGTCGCTGTGACCACAGCAGGCACAGCGCTGGACAGCATGGATGAGGATGCACCCTCAGCCTCAGCCGATGCCCAGCAGGGCAGCGGCAGCGTGCTCAAGCCTGAGACCCAGGATGGCGCCGACGGCGGCTCCAGTGCGGCGGCCATGCAGAGCCAGGGGGATGCACCAGCTGCAGCAGCAGCAGCTGCTGAGGAGGATTCAGCCCAGCAGCAGCAGCAGCAGCAGTGCCAGGTTGGAGCAGCCGAGAAGGGGGAGAGCCCAACGGCGCCGCCAGCGCTGGCCGAGGATGAGGGGGAGGAAATGGTGGAAGGCCTGCTGCTCATTTCCGCTCGCACGGCCCTTCTAGGGCGGTTCCCGCTTAACGGAACTTACTTTCAAGTACGTATAGGGGCGGGGAGCTGCTGGTCTGGAAGGATGGGCCTTGTTGGCACAGCCTGCTTAGAGCGGCGGCGCACTTCACTGAGCGCCTGCTGGGCAGTCGGTGGCCCCGGCTGTTGTCGAGTGCCTGCCCTGTGGCTCTTGAGGATCTAGTTCTCACCCCACAACCTGCCTTGCTGCTGACTTCTGCAGGTCAACGAGGTGTTTGCTGACTACGCCACCAGCCAGAGGCCCATCGAGGTACAACCTGCCCGCCCGCCAGCTCAGCCGTCCTGCCACCCTGCTTTGGGGTGCAATGCTGCACCCTTAAGCTCCCCAAATCGTTTACACGCAACATAGCACATACCTGCTTGCTTCAGGGTGCTCTGAACAGTGTGTGCAAGTCAAACTGCACTGCCCTCCCACCCCCACTGTGGTCTGCAGCTGCCGCGCGCCCTGCTGGACAGCTGCAAGCTCAGCTCCGTGCACTTTGGCCACAGGTGCGCTAGGTAGTGCATTGCAGCTTGTCAGGTGCTTCGGGAGCTACAGCACCTCCGCCATACTTGCATGCTAGATTCCAGCAGGCGTGTGCCTGCGTCCGCGATCCAACTGCCTGCCAATGTTTCTCATCCTGCGTTTTCTCCCTGCGTTGCCTCCCCCTCCTTTTCCTCTCGCAGCATCCACTTTATGTGCAAGGGCATGTCCCAGGCGGAGGTGGCCCACATGTTTGGCCACGGCTTTGTCTGCTTCCGGGCCTTCCACGCCGCCACAGGTGAGCACGGCTGCAACTGAGGTCGCTCTCCACATGCACCACGTGTTGCGTGTCTGCTTCCGGTTGATCCTTGCCGTCAGTTGGGGCAGAGCCGCAGTTCGCTGGTTTCGCACTGCTGGGCCGACTGCTGTGGCAAGCCCAACACTTTGGGCGCCCTACCTCTGACCCCATTCGAGAGCACGCCCCCCCACGCAACCACCCCACCACGGCCCCCCGCTGCCCCGCACCCCAATCTCTCCCTCTGCAGGTGCCCCCGCGCTGCTGCCCGAGTTCCTGCAGCCCTCCATCCCCACCAAGTCGAACGCCGCCTGGAAGAACGCGGAGCAGCGGGCGGCAGAGCGCGCCGCCAAGGTGGCTAAGGCAGCAGGCCTGCCGCAGCTGCCGCCCGTGCCGGTGCGCTGGGTGCGCGTGCCCGATGGCGGGCCGCCC
>RRZL01000027.1:387110-405986 GCA_006782975.1 Chlorella sp. Dachan | reverse complement strand
GCGGGGATGGCGGCACTCCCCCGCCAGCAGTCGTGGCCCTGCCAGCGGTGCTGCCGCCGGGCCAAGAGGAGCGGCAGCTGTGCGGGCTGGAGGTCTACTTCCCTGCCCCAGAAGACGCCTCCCTGGGCGGCCTGGCCAGCCCACCCAAGCGCAAGCCCTGGACCTCGCGAGGCGGCGCCGCCAAGCGCCCTCTTCTGCTGGACGACGACGGTCTGCCGCTGCCGCCGCCGCCGCCGGCTGCCCGCCAGGGCTACGCGCCGCACAGCCAGGAGGCGCGCGATGCCAAGAGCGGCAAGGGCAAGCGCCGCCTGTTCCTGCACCCTGTCATCCGCAGCCGCGAGCGCTGCGGCAAGTGCGCGGTGAGTGGGGGCCCAGCTGGGCAGAGGGGCAGGCGGGTCGGTATCGGGAAGTCTGGTCTGAGAGCGTAGATGCAGAGGCGCCATGTCATCAGCGGCGCCAGCAGCGCTCGGCGCGTGTCCATCTCCCGGCCGCAGGCCTGCTTCAACCCAAACCCGGAAGAAGTTGACTTGCATCCTTCATGATTGACAGCACTGGTTGTCACACCACCCCATCATGCCGCAGGCCTGCCTCAACCCGCACTGGAAGAAGGCGTGCATGACGCGGCGGGCGGAGCTGGAGGAGGCGGGAGTGGTGCGGCCCCGCCCTGCCGACCCCGATTTTGACTGAGGGCAGCCTCGCCCCGATGGCTGGGGCAACAAGCCCGCCAGCAACCGCTGCCTCCCGCCTGGTCCGCATTTGCTGCTGGCGGCAGCTGCAGCGTGCGGGCCTGCGAACAGCAGCAACTAATACCGTGTTCGTTTCAAGCAAAGTCGCAGCTGACGTGGTGTGCGTTACAGTGAGTCCTTGCAGCGCCCTCGAGCAACAACCCTGCACACAGCTGCATTGCAATCTCTTCTCCTCTGCCTTTTTCCGGGTACTGTTGTGCCAACCTGTGCAGCCCGTAGCGTTCTTCATGTGCTGCTTGTGTTCTGTCCCTGCTGCGTCCACCTTTCCACTCCTACCCCGGGCCCGCCAGCCCTTGCACGTAACTACCCGTCTAGCACAGCGCGCTGTGACTGGAAGCAGGCGGGCTTGTGAGTGTCGGAGGCAGTGCGGGTGGTGTGCTGCCCGAGCGCTTGCACCAGCAAGCCAGTGGACCTGCGGCGGCCGCGGCGGCGGCGACCAGCGGCGGCCACCAGCGGCGGCGGCTGGCAGCACCCGCCCGCAGCCCTTCTGGGCAAGGTCCTGCACAGCCCAATGGGCTTGATCAGGTGGTCGGCCGGTCATGGTGCCCATGCAGGGCAGCTGCCGGCTCTTTTCACTTCACCTGGATTAGCCTGGCAGCCTGACAGCTTCACCAGGGCCAGGGGAGCAGCCGAGGGGCTGCAGGGGAGGGGGCCCAACGGCCTTAGGCGCTCGAATTCACGGCTCGCCACCCCGGCAGCCGGCAGCAGCCATGCCGCTCAAACGCAAGCAGGCGGAAGAGAGCGAGGAGGAGGGCGAGGAGCAGAATGAGGGGCTGCACGGCAACGCGCCGGCGGCGGGAGCCGCGAGCGGCAGCGGCACGGTGCTCTTCGGCGGTGTCTCCTGCAGCACAGCGGGCTACCGCGCCGTGCGCAAGCCCTTCAAGGTTGGCTGGCCAGATGCGGCAGTGCCCATGCTGCCCTGGCCGTGTAACCGGTTCGCCACTGCTCACAAACAGCGTCTCGCGCCCTGTTGCGCAGCCGCCGCTGGCGTCGCGCCCGGACGCCAACGGCCGCGGTGTGCAGGTAAGAGGCAGCCTGGGAAACTTGCTGGGCAAACTGGCGTTCTTGTTACACTCGCGGCGCCCTAACTCCCTGCCTGCTGCCGATGCGCGGGCAACCCTCCTCTCTACCTCACAACCGACAGCCTGCTGTAACGCATCCGCAGGTTGGCATCCAGTACAGCAAGCTGGCGCAGCTGGGCCCCGGCGGCGCACTGCAGCAGGCAGTGACCAAGGTGATCACCATCGGGCGGCGCCTGGGAGACGGCTTTGCCGATGACGGCTCGGACGCACCGGATGTGGTGCTGTTTGACCCGGCAGAGTTCCCGGGTGGGTGGGTGGATGGGTTGAGTGGGTGCTGGGCAAGGTATCGAAACGGTGGGTGCTGTCACTTTGCTGGCCACGTCCACCCGCCCGCCACTGATGTACTTGCATTAAACTAATCGATGGATGAGAGCACAATCTGCGCAAGCCCATGCTCCCGCAGAGCTGCCGCCGGTGGCGGAGGGGCAGCCGCCGTACAGCAAAGTGTTGGTGGACAAGTTCATCTCCGGCAAGCTGCGGCCGCATCAAGTAGAGGGGGTGAGCTGCCGTGGCTTGGGGGCATGGAGGGAGCCGCTGGGTTGCTGCAGCCTGTGCGCTGCTGCGACGGCAGGGTAGGAGGAGCTTGATGGCGTCAGAGGCTGAGCAATGGAGGCAGGGGTGCCTGCTGACCTTCCACCGCCGTCCCCTCCCTGCTGCAGCCTGGCTGGCCGCAGATCCATGGCTGGGCTGCTTCCAACCGCCGTGTTCCGCCCTTGCAATGACGGCACCAGTATCCTCCTATGCTACCTCCTGCGCCTTCTCCTCCTGCTCCCGCCCCGCTGCCTGCAGGTGCAGTTCATGTTCAAGTGCCTGGCGGGGCTGAAGGACCCCAACTTCCGCGGCTGCATCCAGGCGCGCGTTGAACATGGATGGCCAGCCTGCCGAGTTCTGCGCTGCACCCAACGTCCCCTGCCTTGCGCTGCCTGTCCCGCCGGCCATGCCCGCCATGCGCCATGCATGGCAGGGCGCCCAGCCGCTGTCGAACGCTTGCTGCCCAGCCCAGCTGCAGCCCCACCTTCATGTCTGCGCCGCTCCATCTCAACTCCGCAGTCCGACTCCATGGGCCTGGGCAAGACGTTCCAGAGCATCTGCTGCATGTGGGTGCTGCTCACTAACGGTGAGACGCCGAGGCGGGCGGGCACCTGCTGCACCGCGGCAGGATGCTGGTCGGCATGCAGTTCAACCACATGGATCCGCTGCGAACCCGCCCTTGCTTGTGCTCCTCCAACCACACATTCTTATGCATGCCTTGCGATTCTTACTCTGTGCCTGCCGCTCCTGCAGGCATCCAGGGCAACAAGCCCACCTGCAGCCGCGCGCTGGTCATCACGCCCACCTCCCTGGTGGCCAACTGGGGTGGGTGCTGGGGTGCGCTTGCGTGGCAGTGTGGCCCACTGGTCGGGCAGGCAGACATGCTTGAGCCAGCGGTGTGTTGCAGTTGCTGTGAAACGGGGCTTTCCGCGCACCCTTGCAGGGCGGGAAGTGGACAAGTGGCTGGGCGGCCGCCTCAAGCCTACCGTCATTGAAGATGCCGCGCAGCTCAAGGTGAGCTGGATGAGGCAGGAGGGTGCTGGGAGACGTCAGTTCACACCATGCATTATGCTGTTGTGGCTTCAATGACGGCAGCGCTGCAGCAGCTGCATCAGACAATCGCCACTGCGACCCCACAACACACACACTTGCAGCTGGAGCTGAACCGGCTGGGCAACTACGTGCCGGCGGGGCGGGCGCAGGCGCACTGCTACATCATGTCCTGTGCGCCCAGCCTCGCTGGCATGCTTTTGCTTGCTGCCCGGCAGCTGATGGGTTGGCACGACAGGATTTGCAACGCATGCAGCAGCGCAATTTCGGTTCAGCTCTCCCTGAACCTTGCCAGCTCACTTCCACCTCCGCGCTCCCTGCCGACAACAGACGACGTGTTCCGGCTGAACCAGGCCCTGGTGTACGGCAAGAAGTTTGAGCTGGTCATCTGCGACGAGGCGCACCGCCTGAAGGCAAGCGGCAGCTTCGATTTGGGTACCCAACAGCCAGCGGCTGCAGGCCTGCTGCTCTCCGTGTCAGTTGCACTCTGGTTGCGGCGCGCTCCCTCAACCAACAGCACCAGCGTCCCCCGACGACCGCGCCTCTGCTGCAGAACGGGCAGTCGAAGATTAACCAAGCCATCTTCGGCCTGCCCTGCAAGCTGCGCCTGCTGCTCACGGGCACGCCCATCCAGAACGACCTGTCCGAGTTCTACGCCATGGTGAGGGATTTATGGGGCTGGGTGCTGCCAGATTGTGCTGTGATGCTGAGGCAGGCTGAAGGAACACCCATCAAGACGATCTGTTGGAGCCTCTTGCCATAATGAGGGGAGGGGTGACTGCCCACACTGCGCCCGCCGCTTGGTGGCCCAAAAGGTAATCAGCAGCAGCAACCAGATTGGCAGCGTCTGCTGTCTCGATCATTGGCGCCCCTCCCGTGCCAGCACCCACCCACATGCCAACACTTGCCCCCTGCAGTTCAACACCGCCTGCCCAGGCCTGTTTGGCACGCCCGTGGAGTTCCGCAAGAACTTTGAGCACCCCATCCTGGCTGGGCGGGACGCCAACGCGACCGACAAGCAGCTGGAGAAGGTGGGTTTGGGGGAGGGGAGCCGGCTTTGAGCTGTGGTAAGGACATCTGGTTGCCGTTGCTGTGACGCCTCGCCTCACCGCCCATGCTGCGGGTCCCCGCGGTTTGCAGGGCTCGACGGCGCAGCAGGCGCTGGTGGCACGTGCACAGCAGTATATGATCCGGCGCACCAGCGAGACGCTGAAGCAGTACCTGCCCGCCAAGGTGCAGGAGGTGAGAAGCCGGTTGGTATCTGCGCCATGCCGCGCTCGTGAGTTTGGACTGTACTGCATGCGCGTGTGCGACGCTGCAGCAACGCCAGCCCGTGCAGCCCCATGCGTTGCCCACCACTCGGTTGGTTCCGCTCCACCGCCCCCCAACCTCTGTGACCCGCCAGGTCATCTTCTGCAAGATGTCGGCGCTGCAGCACTCCATCTACAAGGGGTTCCTGGCCAGCGAGGCGGTGACAGGTGCGGGAAGGGCTGCTGCTCCGAGAGCACTTTACTTGTGGGATTGTCCAGCGAGGAAATCCGTTGGGCAGCGGTGTAGGTGCGGCTCCAAGAGCGCATGGCGAGCCGTGCGGCGGTCCTGCAAGTTGGCCCGATCGGTTGCACATAGCAACAGCCTCCTGTCCAGTGCGCGTCTCCTTCCACAGCCGCGCTGGAGGGGCACGAGTTCAGGCAGCAAGGCGCTGTCCCTGCCTGAATCATCATGTGCCTCCATGTGTCCTCGCAGCCGCTCTGGCGGGTCGCAAGCTGGAGCAACAAGGCACTGCCCCTGACTGATTTAGCATGTGCCTCCACACACACATGTCCTGCGCAGCCGCGCTGGAGGGGCGCAAGCTGGAGCGAGACAAGGCCCTGGCCACGCTACCCGCCATCAACGCGCTGAAGAAGCTGTGCTGCCACCCAGACATGGTGCGCTGGCTGTGTGGTGGTGGCTGGCACGCGCGGGCAGTTGAGGGGAGGTTGAGCCGCTGGGTGCCGTGGAGTTGAGCAGCACTGGGTGGCTTTTGCAGTGCAATCGGCCGCGTGCTTGCACTGCAGGCCTAGCTGCCCAGCATCCTGCTGCTCACTACTCCCCCAACACTACGCCCCGCCAACACGCAGATCTGGGCCATGCAGCAGGGCACCACTTCTGGCGGCGGCGGCCTGATGGCGGCAGCGCGGGTCAGCGGGCGGGCGGCGGCCAAGAGCGGGCGGGGCGGCGGCAAGGCGTCCTGGAAGGTGGGCAGCGACAGCGAGCCGCGCGCCATTGTGACTGGCATGGAGGGGCTTGAGCACCTGTTCAAGGAGGCCACAGTCTATCCGGCTTACAGCGCAGGCGGCGTGCAGCCCATCCACTCGGGTGGGCGGGGTGGGGCGGGGTGCAGTTTGGGTCTGCTCGGTGGGTGCGGTGCCATACTGTGCGGACGCCAGCGGTGCGGCGTTGTCTGCGGCAGCTGCCTGCCCTACAGTGATTGATGGGTGCGCCGTCGAGTTCATTTGCAACAGGCAAGATGGCGGTGCTGGTCAACCTGCTCAAGGCCATCAAGGAGAGCGAGCCCACTGACAAGGTGGGCCGGTGGGCGGGCAGGCGGCTGGGAGCAAGGACGACTATCCGAGTAACGACCTGGGCTCGCATCAGGCTGCTGACAGCAGGGCGGGGGTTCCATCACGATGATGGATGACCGTCCAAATTGCTATCTGCAGGTGGTGCTGGTCAGCAACTACACCGAGAGCCTGGCGCTGTGCGACAAGGTGGGGCCATCACACTTTCGCAGCCTCCTGCCTGCTGCAGAACAGCCTGCCCGCTGGTTTTCGTGTTGCGGATGCGTCACGCGCCGGTGGCCACGCATCGGAAGCACTGCCCGTGCCCACTCCGATTTTCTCCTCCTCTCTTTTCCACCAAACACCCGCAGGTGTGCAAGCAGAACCGGTGGGTCACGCTGTCCCTCACCGGCGACCTGGACGCACGCAAGCGCCAGGTGGGTGGGACACCTGCTGAAGCCCAGCTGGCCCGCACCGCCCGGCTGGTGGCCGCCTGCTGGTAACAGGACACGGCGGCTGCCGCCGTGCTGTTGCAGGTCGGTGCCTGCTGCTCTTCCGCCAAACTCGCTTGGGCGCTGCCTGAGTGAGTACATGTGGTGCTGCAACCTCTGTGGGCACTCACACCTTGGTCACCTGCAGGCCATGGTGGACACCTTCAACGCTCCGGAGCACCCCTCCTTTGTGCTGCTGCTGTCCTCCAAAGCAGGTGGGCAAGCTGCTGTGCAGGGAGGTTGCAGCGGGCGGCCCTGCAGCTGCCTGCCATGGGCAGGGGCTGCGCTGCCAAAGCCCGGAGCTGGGTGGCCTGCCCAGCAACATCCGGGTTGTGCCATCAAGGCCATCAAAACAACCCATCCTCCCTCACCACCCTGCAGGCGGGTGCGGGCTGAACATCGTGGGCGCCAACCGGCTGATCCTGCTGGACCCCAGGTGCGTCCAACTGCACTCAGCTGTAGCTCGTTAAGGTTGGTGCGCGGTGTCCGCTGCTTGCCCACAGCCTGCATGTGACAACCCCACGATGAAGACATCTCACCGGCTGCTTGCACCCGTGTCTTTCTTTTCTTACTCCACGCTGCAGCGTCTCACCTGCTGCTTGCAATGGTGTTCTTCGTCCTGTCTTGTTCTGCAGCTGGAACCCCGCAGACGACCTGCAGGCCATGGGGCGGGTTTGGCGCGAGGGCCAGAAGAAGGACGTGAGCGGGGCGGTAGAGCAGCAGGGCTCGCGGTTTGCCAGGGCTGGCTCCTGTGCATGCTCATGCCGGATGTACGGACCCAACCCGGCTGTCCAGGTTGCGTGTTGTAGTGCCGTCGGCACATCCTTCACACCCACCACCTCCTCCTCTCCCCCCGCCAGGTCTTCATTTACCGCAGCATCCAGGAGAAGACGCGGCAGAGGCAATCAGAGTCTGATTTTGCCACTGTGCCTGCCCTGTGCAGGTCTTCATCTACCGCCTGCTGACCACTGGCAGCATCGAGGAGAAGATCTGGCAGCGGCAGCTGGCCAAGGAGGGGCTCAGCCGGGTGGTGGTGGACGACAACGCCGACGAGCAGCGCACCTTCAGCAAGTGAGCGGGCTGAGGCACTTGCAAGGATCAGTTGCCTGTGCGCTGCCTCGGTGTGGAACGGTTGTAGGGCAGCCAGGTGGCCCCTGAGTGGCTGCCTCTGCTGCCCCCCTCCCCCTGCAACAGGGACGAGCTCAAGGCGCTGTTCCGGGTCGACCCCTCCATCCAGTGTGAGTTGGGCTGCTCCCGCTCGCATGCCACGCAGGATGCCACTGTGCAGCACACTTCCACCAGAACGTGTGTTGTCAGCGTTTGCAGCAGTCGCGGAGCCCTGCTGGTGCCACCCGCCTCCCGCTGCAGGTGACACGCACAACGCCATCAAGTGCACGTGAGAGCCGGGGCGGCAGGTGTCTTGGTCGGTTGTCTGCTGGTCATGGCAGTGCATGCATGTTGAGCATGCGTGCCCGACACACTCCCACGTGACCTTGGAATTGCCCCTGCCTCAGCTCGGTAGTGGCCCCGACACTTCCCTCGCAGGTGCTGTGGCCGCTGGCCGCGGCCGGAGGCGGCTGACAGCTCTGACGGGGAGGCTGGGTGGGACGAGGAGGACGGGGAGCGGCCAGCCAAGGGCAGCGGCGGCCAGGCGGATGCACAGCAGGTGGGCCAGGTTGGGGCGGGGGCCTGGATCACGACGCCATGCACATTGAAACGGTTGGCTGCTCACCCGTCTGCCCGCCGCGCTGCACCAGCGTTCTGCAGCTAAACTGAGCTCACAGAGTCGCTTGCCTGCTGCCCTCCTCACTGTTCAGCCGCCCGCAGGCAGCAACCCAGGCAGCGTGCTGAGCTGGGCACATGTCAAGGACGTGCTGCAGCTGCCGGACAAGGCAAGTTGCAGGGGCATGTAGCAGCATGCACAGAGGCTTGCGCTGCTGTTGGAGTGTTCACCCTCCGCTTGCCGGTGGCAAGGTTTGACAGTGGTCACTGAAGGTCACTCGAGCACCCAAGCAGCAGAATGCTCCCCTAATCGGCTGCCCTGTGCAGGTGTGGGAGCGCGTGGCGGCCCCCATCCGCAACATGTTTGTCACCTTTGCCTTCAGCGGTGAGCGCTTGGGCTGGCTGGCTGGTGGTACGGCACTGTGGTGTCGGCTGCTCGACCAGCAGCGATGCAGCTGCCATGCGCTAGCTGCAAGGGCAGCGCAGCCTGCTGCCAGCAACTAGTGTGCTCGCTGCGGAGCACCTGGGCAGCTCAACCTCCGCTCCCCTTCCCTGTGCAGATTTCAACCTTGAGGAGAAGCTGCAGCCGGACAAGGGGGCGGATGAGGACGACGGGTGAGCGATCGGGGCAATCATGTGTCGACTGCTGCCTGTCTTGACCCCTTCTGTCCATCGCACCCTGTCGGCTTCCCTTGCATCGGTGCTGTCTGCTTGCCTGCGCGCTTTCTGGTGCAGCATCGAGGTCGTGAGGGCACAAATCACGGCGGCGTTGGCCGCAGTGCCATGTTTCTCACGCCGCCTCCTAGCACCCCCTGCTCCCCGAACTTGCAGGGACAGCATCGACCGGGAGGGAGCAGATCAGGACGACATCGATCCAGACGACTGGGAGGGGGAGGGCGACTCGGGCGGCGGCGCCAATGACGACTACTGAGCAGCCTTCAGCCGTGCAGAAGCAGCAGTAGGGAGGGCAGGAGCAGCCTGAAAACCTTGGAGAGATGCACGGTGGCAGGGCTTCCCTGTGCGGTGGCGAGAATGGATGCAGGCAGTAGTGGCAGCTTGCATTTTTGCACTCCAATCAGCAGCAGCAGCAGCAGCAGCAGCAGCAGCAGCAGCAGCAGCAGCAGCAGCAGCAGCAGCAGCAGCAGCAGCAGCAGCAACAGCAGCAGCAGCAGCAGCAGCAGCAGCAGCAGCAGCAGCAACAGCAACAACAACAACAACGACAACAGCAGCAGCAAGAGCACCAGCCCGTGATGCGCCCCTTGCACTCAGGTTATCTGTGATTCCTTCCTTCATGTGCAACACGCTATTACAAGCAACTACAGCACACAGAGCAATGTAAACAGAGTGGCGTGGCCACAGGGAAGGGAGGAGGGCTTGGGCTTGCGGGCATCGTGATGCAATTTAACTGTCTTTCTAACACACAGGAAGGCAAGCAGGGCAACAGAAGCAGGCAGGTGGGGAGACGTAGAATGGCGCCCTGGTCTGACTGCCATGGAGCAAAGCAGATGGGCCACAACAACGTACAGAGCGGCAGGCAAGAGCAGGACAGAACAGCGCCCACAGTCGCTCGCTAACCAGGAGAATGCCAACTCGAAAACACTACAGCGAAAACTGGGGGAGCAGTACGTAGGGCTAAGCACACTACACGGCTGCACTGCCCTCACTCGGCCAGGCCCCGCAGCAGCGCGGGCAGCACCAGCAGCGGCAGGTCGACACCCGTCTCCCGCTGCGCGCGGTGCAGGCTCAGCAGCGCAGCCTGCAGCCGCTCCCTGTCACTAGGCGGCAGGTGCGCCACCAGCAGGGCTGCCTCACTAGGGGAGCGGGCCAGCACAGTGGGCAGAGCGGCGCCAATGGCGGGGCAGGGGGCGGGCACCTTGTCCCACTGTCACGGCTTGAGCGGGGTGTGGGCAGCCAGCTCGGCGTAGAGGGGCATGTCGGGCTGGCCCGCAAGCGCCAGCGTGCGCAGCAGCTGGTCCGCCACCTCGGCGCAGTACTTGCTGGTAGCGCCTGCAGTGTGGAGAAGAACGGCAGCAACTACCCGTTGGTGCCAAGTAACAGACTTGCTAGGGGTTGGTAAGGCGACCAAGGTGCACTGCAGCAGCTGCTGCGTTGCCTGTTGCAAATGCAGCAAGTCGCTTAGTCCAACCACAAGGCAATAAACACCCCGGCCCCGACCTGCCCGCTCGCCTGCCGGGAAGTGGCTGCCGCGGCGCAGCAGGCAGGCCGCCTCCTCCATGCGGCCGGCCCGCAGGGCCAGAGTGACGGGCAGGAAACCATTGCGGTCGCGGGCGGACGCCAGCTCGGGCTCTGCATCCAGCAGCTGCTCCAGCACTGCCAGCTGGCCGTGCTCTGGGTGGAAGAGAGGGGGAGGGCGGGGTCAGCGTGGAAAACGGGCAGGGAGGGCTTGCACATGGCCACAGCAAGCTGGCCAGCAGTTTAGTGCACCACAGCATGCTCGCATTCTGGCAGCGCCCCCTGCAGCTGCAGCAGCAGCAACCACTCATTGCAACCAGCCCCTGCGCACCAGCGGCAAAGTGGGCGGGTGTGTGGCCCATGTGCTCACTGCGCAGCGGATCCGCCGGCAGGCCGCGTGCCTTGTGCTCCGCCAGCAGCAGGCGCACAATGCCGGTCAGGCCCATCTGGCTGGCAAAGTGGATGGGCAGCTGGCCTTGGAAGTTGGCAACGGACACGTCAGCGCGGTTCTCCAGCAGCAGCCTCACAATGGGCTCGCTCTTGGCGCCGCCAACCGCCTTGTAGATGGCAGTAATGTTTTCGTGGTCTGCAGAGCCCGACGGTTGGGCACAGGACGGGTAACAAGTGCATCTTGAGGCGTGGCTGTCCGGAAAAAGGATATGCGCAGCATGACCCAAGGTGTAGCCTGCGCAGGCATGCACCACCATGCGCCTTACAACTGCCTTACCTGGCAAAGCGCGGCCCAGACAACTGCACGCACCTGGCAGGTTGACCACTTCTCCGGCCCCGCGCTCCAGCAGCAGCCTCACCACCTCCGCTGCCCCCCTCTCACACGCAAAGTGCAGCGGCGTCTGGTTGTGCATCTGCGGGGCGGTGGGTGGGCAGGCAGGCAGTGGGGGGAGCAGTGGGGGGCAATGAACCTCAACGATGCCACCATGCTGCCTGAAGGTGCTTCACACTGCCAGACCGCAGCACGCCCCGGCTTCACAAGCCTGGCTGCACCGCTGCATGGGCCTGCATTCCACTGCATTCCACTGCATGCCAAGCTTGATCCGGCAACGGCCCCCATGCCCACACTTCAACGCACGTTGGGGAGGCACGGGTCTGCTCCAGCATCCAGCAGCGCCGCCACGGTCTCCTCATCGCCCGCACCAGATGCATAGTACACCGCAGTGCATCCAGATGGGTCCTGCGTGCCAGGAAAGAGAAGATGGCAGCAATGGCGGCCGCGACCAGGCTGCCTGCTCTTCGGTGCGCCGCACAACCCTACCCTACCGACCTGCCCAGTTCCCAGACAGTCCTTGCTCGAGCTCTTCTCCCTGTGACCCCGTGTCCCCAAGCCCCGCTCACCTGCGCATTGACCACAGCACTCGCTCCATGGCTCAGCAGGAGGCGCACAAAGGGCGCTGCTACCCCACGCTCCAGGCGAGTCGCAAACATGAGCGCGGTCAAGCCGTGTGCGTCTGCCGCTGCCGCGCTTGTGCCGCGCTCGAGCAGCAGCTGAGCGCTTTCAAGCACGCCCACCTCGGCACAACAGAACAGCCTGCAGGGCAGCAGGAAGAGCACAGGCTTGGCTTGCCTGATGCACATCATAGCACCACCCAAAAGCCCTGCCTCAACTGACCTCTCCAGGCACTGGCAACCAATAGCCCGCTCACGCATTCTGGCCCTGGCCAGGCCCGTGGGGGATGGTGTGGTTAACATCTGCCCCACGCTCCACCAGCAGGCGAACCACATCCGGGTGGCCATTGGCAGCAGCCCTGTGGCCGGCATGGTGGGTGTGGGGTAGCAATGAGGGGTCGCAACAAGGTAAATGGGACAAGAGGCATGCGGTTTGGAGTGAAGGTGCCCAGCATCGGCAGGCAGCCGCCCCAGACCAACCTGCGCACGTCGCCCAACTAACTGCACACAGCACGAGTGCTTTGTGTCCTACACCAAGCTCACTTGAGTAGCGGTGTGAATCCATCCCGGTCGGCTAGGTTGATGTCAGATCCGTGCTCAAGCAGCAGGCGTGCACAGTCCGCCCGGCCTTCCCAGCAAGCAAACATGAGGGGTGTCAGGCTGCAGCTTTCTGTCTGCAGGTTCAAATCGGCATCCGGAAAGCGCTCCAGCAGCCGGCGCAGCACAGGCTCGTGGCCCTGCTTGGCAGCATAGCTGCACACATGGGCAGCAGGCAGAACCGTGAGGGTTGCAAGTCTCAACGCTGCAGCAGCAAGCGCAAAATCGAGACCTGCTTGGCGGTGTGGCTGCAGCCAGGAGAGGGGAGCGAAGCAAACCGCCCATCACAGCATGACCTGACTGGCATGGCTACTGCACAAGCATCTGAGGCATCATCTCTGAAGCAGCCCGCAGTGAAGCAGGCCATGGCGCCCGAAATCCTCCCAAACCACCGCACCCCTCACCCAGCTCACCAGAGCGCCGACTGGCACCTCCTGTTCAGCACCAGCTGGCTGCCTGCATCCAGCAGCAGCCGGACAGACTGCAGGTCGCCCTTGCCAGCTGCAAAGTAGAGGGCGTTTGCTCTAGAATGGTTCAACTTTGTTGGGTGCAGCGCCCGCCTCTAGCAGCGCCTCCACCACCGCGCTGTGACCAGCACCTGCCGCAAGGGTCAGCGGCGTGTCGCCGTACTGTACCGCAGACGCACTGACGTCCACTCGAGGCAGCGCCAGCAGCCGCCTCACAATGTCCAGGTGGCCCCCCCTGGCTGGCCTCATGCAGCGCGGTGACTTTGGCGGGCGAGGCTGACGCTGGGTTAGCCCCTGCTGCCAGCAGCGGCTGAAACACATCGCTGTGCCCTTGCCCAGCCGCCAAGCGCAGCGCGATGCTGTTGCCGGCGCGAGGGTTGGCACCCGCCTCCAGCAGCAGGCGGCAGGCCTCGAGTGAGCCACGCACGGCCATGAGGCCCAAAGCAGTGACTGTCTCCCCGTCAGGGCCACCTGGCAGCTTGATGTCCGCCCTTGCGCCACGCTGCAGCAGCAGGCATGGCGTCCACGTGCCCGCCGCTGGCCGCATGCAGCAGCAGCGTCTGGCCAAAGGAGTTAGGCTGGTCCGCTGGCGCCCCGCGCTCCAACAAGTATTCCAAATAAGCGGTCTGGCCCTCCTGAGCCGCAATGTGGCAGGCGCCCTAGCCCTACTCGTTAACCGCTGCCACATCAGCACCCGCGTCCAACAGCAGGCGAGCCACCTCCACATTTCCAGCAACCGCGGCATAGTACAGCGGCTGGGCGTATGCAAGGGCAAGCAGGCGGGGTGGTGGGAGGGCGGGAGGGCGGGCAGGAGGGATAGTTGGCCAGCAGGGTGGCATGCAGGAGTGCTGCACAGGGCGTCCGCTCAGCACACAACCACACTCCTTCCTCACCTCCTTGCCATCGACGTCAGGGAATCCAGGGTCTGCTCCAGCAGACAGCAGCAGAGACACCACCGGGGCGTGGCCCCGCACACGGGTCAGCGGCAGGGGGCAGCAGCAGCTCTCAAGGCGAGAGGGCAGTGGCAGTGGCAGCCAGCAGTGGCGGTGAGTCGCGTCAGGCTGCAGAACCCATCGAGGTGCATGCAGATCACGCATGCAGTGTGACAGGCAACTGCAGCACGAGGTTGCAATGCAGATTGCCCCTATTGGTGCAGGGGTGCGCATCCCCTTCGAGCGAGAAGCACCTTGTACGCTGCGCGGGACAGGGCAGTCTGCCCTTCAGGGGTAATCATCCGGTCGGGGTGCAGGCCGCTGCTGGCCAGCAGCTCCGCCACCTGCTCTGCATCCCCAGCCTCAGCTGCGTCCATCAGCTTCACCCCTGGGTGGTCGGGCGGAACAGGCTGCGGCTGCAAGGGTGGGTAGAAGAGCTGTGCCAGCTCCGGCGGCATGCCGGGGGGCAGCCCAGGTGGCATGCCACCCAGAAACGGGTCCAGCGAGAAGAAGCCGCCTGCTGCCATGGCGGCTGGGTGGCACTGCTAGAAGAGCGGCTGAGCGGCGGCAGCAGCAGCGCCGAGCGGCGGCGGCACCGGCGGTGGCTGGGCCAGCTGCGTTGGAGGGGCAGTGGAGCGCCCTCACAGACCGTCTGTGATGCTGCTTGGCGGCTGGCACGCGCCAGCGACGCAGAGGTGCGCGCTGGCCGCTCCCAGAAGGCGAGCAGGCCGCACTGATGGCCAAATGCCGCCCTCAGCAGCGACGGAGGAGCGATCGAACGCGATGAAAGGGCGCACTGTGCCGCCGCGCCGCCACTCCATCCACAGGTGCGGCAGCAGGACGACCGGGCAGCACAGGCTGGCTGCAACATTTGAGAAGGTTACATGAAGCAATTGCAGTCCAGACAGTAATATTGATAGAGCCTGTGAGGCTACGAGCGGCAAGGCAGGAAAAAGCAACAGTGAGCCATTCGCAATAGCTGCTGGAGCGACGGAGGGGTGGAGCGAGGACGTCACCAGCTGGCGAAGCGAATGGCAGATGGAGAAGCAATCGTAGGGCATGAATAAGTATACAAGTTCAGAAGGGCACATCCCATGTGGCCTCGACGTGCACACCCAGCTGGCCGTTGCGCACAATGGGGCTGCCCGGCTGGCGGAAGTTGTTCCAGCGGATGGGCGATCTGTCGGGCATGGACACTGGCAGGGGGAATGCATCCCACCCATTCCGGAAGGAGGGGTGCTTGCTTGCTGGCTGCCACAGCGGCCTGAACACGCTGCCCTCTGAGCGGGCGGCTGAGCCCATCCGCAGGGCGCCGCCTGCCTCGTGGGCATGGACCACCCGCAGCTCAAAAGCGATGGAGGGACCCACAGCCTTGTCTCCAACCAGGCCTTCGCTGGCCACCTCGGCCCCTGGCGGCAGGCAGCACACCAGGCAGAGGCCGAGGGTGGGCGCGGCATCGGGGCCTTGTGCCGAGGCGAACTTGTCGGCTTGCATGCGCCACCAGTATCCTGCCCAGTAGCACCAGGGGCCGTCAAAGGGGCCCTCGCCGCCGCCACCCACGTCGATCTGCAGCTCAGGCGGAGGCGGGGAAAGATGGCAGCGCACATCAGGCGGGCAGGCAGTGCCACAGCACGAGGCGCAGCAATGCCGACCGCGGCCACGCCATGCATCCTTGCAGCAGCAGTGCTGGAGAGCAGCAGACCCGTGCAACGCTCGGCTCCCCCCTCTTGGCAGCCTTGCCACTTGCCGGTGCAATGTAGCTCAGGTGAGCTCGGCATGCGTCGCCTGGTGCCGCCGCCTGCACCCCCGTTGCCACCCGTGTAACGCTTTCTCAACAGGCCGTCCACCAGCAAGGTGTACGGGGTATTACACTGTTTATGTAACGACGTAAAGTGAGCAGGCCAGGGTGCTCATGAGGTGACATGGAAAAGGCAAGGCAGTAGCGTGCAAGGGGGGTCGCTGGTGCGGGTGACACCGCACCACATCAAAGCGAGTGCAAGCAGTTGGAAAAGAAAGGTGCTGAGCGAGTCTCAGAGGGGATCAAGGAAGGGCTACATCGCTTCCTAACAATTGTGTGTAACGTTTCTGCCGTGCTGATGCGTTGTGTGTTGAGTTTTGAGTTGGGACAGTTGCTGTGGCGCTTGTGCCGCCGCATTGTGCGGCGCCAGTGCGTGCGGCTGCGTGCAGCCAACGGCTTGGTTCCTGGGTTTGTCTGATACTGGTTTACAGCTCGGCGCCGCGGCCGCCGGCCCGGTCGCCTGCCGCTTCCGCCTCTGCCATGCCCGCCACCTCATCTGTGTCTGTGGCAATGGCGCTGAGCACCACTCCGCGAGCCTGCGGCGGAGAGGGAGGAGACCGATTGCAAGGTGAGGCATCGGAGCCAGCCAGTGTGCACAGATGCAGAAGACCTGGGTTTGGGAGGGGGCGTGCCAATGCGGCGCTGTTCCCTCTTGCACCAACCCTATGCCCTGAGTCGCAACACCGATTGCAGCACCCTGCGCCGCCGCTCACCACCAGAATGGCCTCCACACTGGCCCCCCAGGCCGCGCTCTGAGCAAACGCCTCCTCCGCCGCGGCGTGCTGCTGCGGCGAGCCCAGCAGGCGCAGCACGCAGCGGTACAGCAGCTGCACCGTCTGGGTGGCAGAGAACATGACGCCTGCGGCAGGGGGCGGTGGGGGGAGCGATGCGAGAGGTGGTAATGAGTCGAGGCGAGCAACACAGAGCAGCATGGCATGGCATGCCTCCCCTGCTTGCTGCCCCAAGGCACTGCAGTAGTGCAGTGCTCCATGTAGTAATGTAGCGCTCCATGCACGCCTCGAAGGCAGCGCCCAGCAGCTCACCCATGGCGGCCACGCCCAGCACGGCGTCCGCCTGGCTGGCGCCCTCGGGCCCCGCCTGCTCCACCTCCAGCAGCAGCAACTGCACCTGGAGCTGCAAGTTGAACACCATCTCCAGGGCCCTGGGGCAGGGGCAGGTCAGCAGACTAGGCAGCTCAATGGTCTAACAGGCCTTGGTAGAAAACCTGTCCCATGGTACGGAGATCCGTGCGGCCGCCCACCCACCCATGGAAAGCGGACGGCGGCGCGCACGCTCAGGCAGTCAAGCCCTGCCTTGGTCCGATGGGGCCCGCTTAGCATGGCATGTAGGCAGAAACAGGCTGAAAGAAGCCAAGACGTGGCACCGCTGCTCACCGCTCCACCGGCAGCTCGCCATCCAGCACCATGCTCAGCGCGCGCAGCGCCTCCCCCATCTGCTCCGCCACCGCCCGCACCTGCGGGCCAGGCGTAAATTAGCACGCCGGAAAGCCGCATGGGGCAAGGTGCCATGGCCAGTGGCGCGCAGAGTGCACGCGTTCTCCGCTCCTTGGGAGCAGGGACGGCCTTGGGCATGCGCCTGTGAACACTGTGCTGGTCCCTCCTGGAGTCTCGCCCCAGCATGCACACAGCTACTGCCAGCTGGCCCTGCCTCGCTGGCACCCACCTCGCGAGGCATGGGCATCAGCAGCTTGCGGTGCGGCACATCGGGTGAGTCGGCCAGGTAGGCAAAGGTGAGCAGCACTGCAGGAGGTGGTGGGAGGAGGGCACCTACGTGGGCAGCTAGCTGACGTGGGAGGCAGCAGCAGCAGCAGCAGCAGCAGCAGCAGCAGCAGCAGCAGCAGCAGCAGCGCCAGTAGACCCCAGCGGCAGGGTGGGTGTCAGTTGACCAAGTGGGTCACAAGTGAGCAGCGCTGCAGGCCATCAAAACAAGGGAACCAGCGTGAATGCAGTGCAGCTCTGCAGCTTGTGGCAGGCGCTGCACAGCTAGGATGGCACGCCCTCAAGCACTGCCCAAACAACGGCCACTCGACCAGGCCCAGCAGCAGCAGTCGTTCACCGTTGAGCAGCTTGCGGCAGGCGTGCTGTGCGGCGAGGATGTGCTCGTCTGAGATGGTGTGCGGCTTCGTGGGCAGCCACTCCCACTTGGCAAACACAGCCAGCTCGTGCATGTGGCCGACCACCTGGGCCAGCTGCGCGCCTTGTGCGCGCACTGCGGTTGAGGGCGTGGGAAACCGGGTAGAGCGGAGGTGAGATGCCAATCGTGGGGCCACACAGCCGCATGCGGCACAGCAGACCTCGTCGAGTGCAGAGCAGCTTCGCCCTTCACACAGCCAGAGGAGGAGACTCACCCTTGACAAAGCTCTTGCCCAGCGCGCGCTCGTGCAGCCAGCGGGAGCGGTGCTGGCGGGCCTTGGCGTCACGGGGCGTGCCTGCAACGGGAGGGGAACGGGAGGGGAGCAAACAAAGCGGGCAGGGCAATCAGCCAGACCAGCAACAAGGCGGCACGGGGTTTGGGTGAGAGGGCATGCCCACGGGTGCCGGTGCCGCCCAGATGCGCACAGCGTGCTACAAGGCATGCTGCAGCCAGGCAGCAGATCCAGTCCAAGTCCAAGGTAAAACCGGCAAGCCGCACCCATGTAGAAGATGGTGCTGGTGGTGCTCTGGCGCTGGAGCGCCGCCGGATCCCGCCCCCCCTCTGCCCAGCTGCCGCTGTCTGTGCTGATGCGCACCGTCTTGACCGCCGCTGGCGGCCTCTGCTGCTGCTGCGCCGCCTGGTGGGCGAACGGCGTGGCATTTGAGCTGGACCCTGGGCTGCTGGCGGTGGTGGATGGTGCGGCGGCGGCTCCGCCAAAGCTTTGGATGGCCTCCTCTCCCAGGGACAGCATGGGGTGCAGCGGGATGGTCAGCGGCGGCAGGGTGGGCAGCTCCGTGTCTCCCAGGGTCTGCTGGGACACAATGGTAGGCAGGGCAGAGCCGCGCAGGGAGGGCATCCGCTGCGGCTGCCCGCTGCGCGGCGGCCTGTCGGGGCTGCTGCCGCTGCTGCCGCCGCCGCTGCCGGGACCGCTACCGCCGGCGCGAGCAAAGGGTGTGGCGCGCCGCTCTGGGGAAGTGTCCTGAGACTGCTGCTGCGGCGAGGCTGCCGCGGAGGCCGTGGCTGCCCCTGACGAAGGCGAGGGCGGCGGCAGGGCGCTGGGACCCAGCTGCAGTGGCGGCACAGCCGCATGGACGCGAGGCACGCCATCTGGGCTGCTGCTCGCGCTGCTGCCGTGCCCTGTGAAGCCTGGTGGCAGCGGTGGCCGGCTGTGTGGC
>RRZL01000027.1:372472-386551 GCA_006782975.1 Chlorella sp. Dachan | reverse complement strand
GCTGGCGGCCGCGCCGCGAGGGGTGGCCTGGCCGGAGGTGCCAACGGGCGAGGTGGGCACCGGCACCGCCACGGCCGGCGGCTCCTCGTCCTCCTCCCCATTCACAAATTCCAACAGGACGGCTTCCGAGAGGTCGGCCAGGCCGGCCAGTACCTCCTGCAGGCAGGGAAGAGGGGCAGAGGCAGTGAGTTTGGTGTACAGCTGGCCAAACGATGTGCTTGCCGGTACGGCACCCCAGCCACTGGGGTCCTTGAGTCAGGCAACACATCTGTCCAACTTCTAAGCGATGGCACAGCCACATACACACACAACAGCGCACCTGCACACGGCGGCGCGTGGCTTCCCGGGTGGTGACCGGGAAAACGAGGGCGGAGGCAGCCATGTCCAGGCCAATGCCTGCAAGCAATGAGACAGGTTGGATGATGGTGAATGCGTGTACCGTACACAGACATAAACCCTCCGGGAAGACGAGGGCGGAGGCGGGCATGCCCTGGCTAATGCCTGCTTGGGGCAGGCGAACACAGCCGGGGGCATTTCAGTTGCAGCACAAATACACAGCTTGGGCAGGTTCCTGCCGAGGCTCAACCACCTCGGCCTGCCCTCCCCGCACTCCTCATCTGCGAGTACGTGGAGCCAGCTGGCCAAGCCGTGCCGTGCCGGCCAGGCACCCACCGATGCAGATGTTGATGAGGCGCCAGAGGGCAGTGGTCCACTGCACCGTCTCCGCCACGTAGCCTGCCAGCGCGATGCTGCGGCAGGCAGGCAAGCAGTGAAGGCGCTGGTTGAGGCGTGGGCTCGGCACATTTCGGTTGAGGCCTGGGCCATGAACTGCCCGGTTCATGCAAGTGTGTGGGCAGCGTCTGATGATGCAGCGCACGCCTTGTTCAGCTGCGGGGCTGGCCGGCAGCGCTCACATGGGCATGGTGAACTTGGAGCAGGACCAGAAGTAGCCTGCGGGAGGGAGGGAGGGAGCAGAGCAGCCAGGTTGGTCTCTGCACCTTGATGCTGTGAAGAAACAGGGCGCCGGGCCACCGTGCCGTGTTCAGCAGCTGGGTCCCGGCTTCACAGCCCCACATGACCGCTGTGTGCACAAGTGCGGCCTCCCTTGCTCGCCGTAGGGGCAGGACGCCCACGTGGCTGATCACGACGAGCCAGGCAGCGACTGGGTTGGCCCAGCAACCAAACCCCCTCTCACCATAGGGGTGCAGGAAGCGCACGTGGTTGATCATGACCAGGAAGGCGGCCAGCGAGATCCACACCGCCATGGAAATGAACTTGGCGGGGTCGTTGGTGTACTGGCCACCGTTGCACAGCACCGTCAGGCCCAGGCAGCTGCAGACGGCAGGCGGGGCCACCGGGGTATGTGAAGCTGGCTTGGGAGGAGCCACGTTGTGACTTTTGCAGATCTGACAAGTTGAGCAGCCTGCAATCCGAGGCTCAGCAGAACGCACTGCACAGCGCGGGCCCGGCTGCAACGAGGCAACGAGACCCGGCTGCAACGAGGTGACCAGGCACAGCTGCAACAACCAAGGTAATGCCAAGCAGGCTCACGCCATCCCCAGCAGGCCCGCGTTTGCGGTGCCCAGGAAGCGCAGGCCGCTCTTGAGCAGCAGGCCGCCCACGGTGGACTCGATGACAAAGGCCACTGCAAAATTGGGTTGGCAATAACAGCGCAAGTACAGGGTGACAGCAGCAGCGCAAGTGTGGGGTGGACCACACGCATGGCCAGGCGCGTGCATGCACAAAGCAGCCGCTGCACGCTGGAGGCGTGCCACGACACAGCATGGCACAACACAGCACGGCACAACACAGCATGGCACAGCACAGCACGCCACTCCGCCTCGTCCCCCACCAGACCCAGCCCCGCACCTGTCACCACAATCCACACCGTGCGCTCTTTCAGCGCCTCATACGACTCGCGAGTGACGTGTATTGCCGAGGCACCCGCCACGGCCACCGCCAGCTGCAGAGCCAGGGCCGTGTGCTCAGAAGTGAAGCCGGTGCGCTTGTGCAGCCAGGCGCAGGCGGCAGCCCAGGGGCCGCTGGGCAGCGGCAGGGGCAGGTAGATGGTGGGCGGGAAGCGGCGGGCCAGTGTGGCCGCATCCGGAGGCTCCCACTGAGCCGCCTCCTGCAGCGCCAGCCGCTCGCTTTGGGCGGGCAGGTTGGCCCAGGAGGGATGCTCATGGGCCAGGGGATTGCGCCCCCCGCCAGCGGGCTCAGGTGGCCGTGCCACCGGCAGCAGCGCTGCAAGTGCGGGCTGATCCAGCGCGTCGTTTTCTGCTGCTGCCGCTGCTGCTGTGCTGCCGTTCTCTGCAGCTGCTGGTGCTGCCGCCGCCGCTGCCACTGCCGCGGCTGGCCCGTCCACAACAGCCACTGCCGGCAGCGCGGTTGCACCATCTGCCGCCTGCGCCTGCTGCTGCGCCGCGCCAACCGGCCTCTCCATTGCTACCGCTGCTGCCGCCGCAGGTGCTGCAGGCTTCTGGGGAGGGCTGCTGCCCGCCTCTGTCTCAGCAGAGGCGCCAGCTGGCGGGTGGATGAAGCCTGAGAGGCGGGGGCCAGGGGTGAGCTGTCGCCAGCTCATAAGCCGACCGTACGCCTTGGCCCCAGACTGGGTGTGCCGAGGCGACATCAGCTGGTGGTGGAAGGGCGAGGCTGGAACGGCGGCGCCTGAAACGTGGCGCTGTCCTGCTGACCCAAAGCCAGCGCGAGGGGTGCGAGCCGAGAACGGCTGCCGCGCCGATGGCGGCTGCTGCCCCCCGCCAAAGCGCGGAGAGGGCAGCAGTAGGGGGCTGCGCGGGGAGGCCAGCTCAGCTGCCATGGGGGTGGCGGCTGCCCGCCGCCGCGCACGCTCCCTGCAAGGGTGGCACAAGTGGAGGGGTGTGGGCAGGTTAGGCAAGCTGCAAGGGGCCAGCCCTGGGCGGCTTCCTCTTCTGCGCCAGGAACGGCAGCTGCGCAGGCTATCAAAGCACCCCCCTTCGCAAGCTGCGCAAGCTATCAAAGCAACCCCCTTGGCAACTTCACACACTCACCACCCAAACCGCCCGCCCGCCACCGCACCTGAGCTGCTCCACCGGCTGCGCCAGGTCCCACACTTGGCTGCGGCGGAAGTGGCGGTAGCACGCCTGCCGCGCGCCCGGCTGGCTGCGGTGCAGCGCCTCGGGCAGTGTGAAGTACACACGCCGCGCCTGCGTGTCAGATACAGAACATGGCAATCAGTCCAATCCAGAGTGCTATGCTCAGCCCGGGCGTCACGGTGCAAACGAGGTGGGGTGCAAGCCGGCACAGAGCAGCCTAGCAACGAGCCCCCTGACCACGTCCTGGCCTGCCACGCTCAGCCATCCCACCGGCTGCAGGAGCGCACCCGCGTGCCCAGGCTGAACAGCGTGCCAACCAGCATGTCTGATGTGAGCACCTCATTCTCGCCCCAGCTGCAGAGATGGAAATAGGGGTTAGAGGGAAATGGTGCCAGGTACGAGAGGCGTGATCATGTGCTGAAAGCCTACAATGACGCAGCAGCCTGGCTGCAGGGCATGCCACCGTGCAGCATGTCAGCCGCGGGGCACGCAGCTGCCCCTTGCCCGGCAGGCAACAGATGCCAGGCAATGTATAGACCCGCGTTTCCATTTACTGCACACAACACACCTCGAGTTGATGCTGGGGCAGAGCGTGTGCAGCTGGTGCCAGCGTGCCTCCAGGTTGCGGAGCGAGCCTGCAGGCACGGGGCGGCAGAGCAGAGTTGAGAGCGCTCGCGAGCCGTACGAGTAGCCCCCTGCCCCCACATCTGAGTGGCACACGTGGCCAGAGAAGCCACAGGCAGCGATGCCGCCCACCCCTGCAGCCACCCCTGACGATCAATGATTGGGCGCGCACCTAGCGCCTCCACGTAATCGCCGCCACGGTCGATGCAGTCTGCCGCCCGCTCCAGGCAAGCAGCCAGCGTGTCGGCGGCCTTACAAAACTCGGGCGCCATTTCGTGCACAGCGCTGCGCAGCGGGCAAAGCAGCAAGACGCACAGGCACATGGGGATCGAGTGCGGACAACATGCACGCACATGCATGCAGTCCACGCGTCAGCGGCACGCTCTCTCACCGTGATGTAGTGGGTGGGTGCCCTTGTGCCCACTGAACCCCCACAGCATGTGCAGCGCACCGCAGGGCCAAGCGGCCGCTCTGCAGGCTGCAGGGCTTTACATTCCACGAGCACAGGGCAACCCTGCCCCGCCCCCTCACCGCAGCGCCAGGCGGCCGCTCTGCAGCGGGTAGAGCAGCGACAGCACCGAGGACAAGTAGGCACGGGCGATGTACAGCAGGATTTCGTACGCCTCCTTGGGGAAGGTGTGGGCTGCGGCAGAGACAGCAGACGGGGCGGCGACGAATTGGGGTGGGCGCAGCTGTGGGCGCTGATTGCCGGCACAAGCGCTTGACACCGCCTGCCACGCGCCAGCAAGTCACGCTGTGATGCACAACGCCTCATGCCCACCAGGAAAGCCAGGTGCACGTAACTAACAGGTCCAACCCAAGACCAAATGCTGCGCACCCGCGCTATACACGTCCCACTCGGTGCCCACCAACAGCAGCAGGCCGCGGGCCTGGGAAATGTTGGTGGCCACAGCCATGGCCTGGTCATACACGGGCTTGAAGCCCGCCGACAGGCCTGTGTTCGCAGGGAAGCAATGCCAATGCGAGAACGATTTGGGGGTCAGACAGGGGCTCAGCTTGCGGTGGCCCTGCTGTACTGTGCGCCCGAGCGCCACTGCGGGCCCTGCGTCACAATTCCCCCTCTCTTTCGTGCACACCGGACCTGCCCACCTATGTCGGTGTTGTTTGTTTCGTCCAGGGTGCCGGTCAGGCCCGAGGCCAGCCCATCCTCGTCGATGGGCATGGACACCATGTGCCCCACCTGCAAGGCAGCATTTACAGCTGTTTGATGGGCGCGAGCAGGCGGCGACCGGCCGTGCTGCTGCAGGGCGCACATGTCCAGCCAGGCAACTGCGCAGTCAGCACACCAACCAGGTGAAGATCCCCAAGCCGCACCAGTGCGGGCGTCAGCTTGCCCAGCTTGCGCAGCGCGTCCGCTGTCTTGGCGGCCACCTTGCGACCTGGAAGCATGGCGACAGCGGACGGCAGTGGCATGACTGCTCAACAACGCAGTGACGATAGCCGAACAATGTAAGCAGCAACGCATCTGTATTCGGCCAGCCTCCTGAAACTGCAGGCCAGGCGCGCCCGCCGCCGCTCACCGGCGGTGACGGGGAAGATGAATGTGGAGCAGAAGGCTGCCATGCTCACGCCCAGCCCGATTTGCAGCCACCAGTCTGCGAGCGGTGCTGGGCGCGGAGAGGCGGGTCACACTTCCATCCCGGAAGTACGGGGGCAGGACTCTGGCCTAAGCAGCAAGCAGCGCTGCCGCAAGCCAGCCAGCAGCCAGAACACGCACACACCCACAGCATGGGAGCAGCAACGCAGCGCCCGCCCGGCCAGAAAAGCAGGGTCTGCCCACTGCCACTCACACCACAGGGCTCGGTACTCCACATAGTCCAGCCAGTAGGGGTTGAGGGCCACCATGGGCATGCTGCAGGTAGCAGGACGCTCGGCGGTACATGTCGGCAGCAACCCCATGCTTGGCTCACAGTAACCTCCGTTTTATTTAGGCAGGCAACAGAAGGTAGCTGCGGCTACCCAAAATAGCCCGCGGCCTTCCATCCAGCCTGCACTGCCCACGGGGTAGCACCACAAGCACCACAAGCCCTGCACCCGACGCACCTAAAGGTGGCGACGGTGAAGCCAAACCACCAGCGCGGATAGCGGAATCGGTACAGTCCGAAGCAGAAGGAGAAGAAGGAGAGGAGCGTGACCATGACCGCTCCTTTAGTGGTGGTCGACTCGTAGCTGCTGCCGTTGGCCCAGTAGGTGAGGTAGGACACGAGCAGGCCCAGGGCGCCTCCCACCAGGGCGCCCGCGGCACGCATCATCACAAACTGGGAGGCCGCGCCTGTGGGGGAGGGTCGGTGTGGGCGGACAGGAGTGTGTGAAACGAGAGCAAGCAGGCTGCAGCTGCAGCATGCCGGCATCGCACCATGGCCGGCACCACGTTCAGCATGTGGGTCTGTCATGAGCCAAACAGGGCAGCAAGCCATGGACAGACCTCAGCGGCGGTGCCGGAAGTGCAAACACCCAGCACCCACTCCTTCCCAGCACCCGCCTCACCCAGGTTGGCCTGCAGCACCACGCAGAAGGTGACGACGGCGTAGACGGGCGTGATGGCTGCGCTCTTCAGCGTGAGCGCCTCCCACGCTCGCGGCCAGCCAAAGCAGGCCATCATGATGAGCAGCCCTGTGGCCAGCTGGAACCCCGCCGCCAGCTGGTCGGTGGTGTAGCCTGCGGGGATTAGAAGCGACAGTCATGGCGCTGCAACGGGAGCCTGTGGAGACTGGATGTGACAGTCGCTGGTCTGCAACTACA
The DNA here is from genome assembly GCA_006782975.1 of Chlorella sp. Dachan. Classification (NCBI taxonomy): domain Eukaryota; kingdom Viridiplantae; phylum Chlorophyta; class Trebouxiophyceae; order Chlorellales; family Chlorellaceae; genus Chlorella; species Chlorella sp. Dachan. Next base: position 380,090 of record RRZL01000027.1, on the reverse strand, counting down.
TGCTCCGCAGAGTGCACAAGGCGGGGGCAGGGCTGGCGGCGGCGGCGGTGGGACCCTGCTCCAAACATCCCCGGGCGCGATCATGAGTTTTGGGGTGATACAAGCGCCTCATAAGGCAGCCGTGCGAGCGCGGGCGGCCGGCACAGAGCAAGTGCAAAGTGGGAGTCGACGCCGGGCGCACCGGTCTTGCTGCAGAACGCATGTATGCAGGAGATGCATCCCTGATGGATGCTTTTCAGCAAGCGCGCCAAAGCGCCGCCTCGTCGTCCCATACTGACTGCTGGCTGCGCCTTTTCACGGGCTCTGGGCGCTAGGGCATTGCTGCGTGCGGCACAAGGCACGGAGGTAGCAATCTGAGCCGGGGGAGCAAAGATCGGGACTAAGGGTAGGGCAGCCGCCGCCGCTGCCGCACGCTGCCGCCGCCGGCGCCAGCAACGAGGCTGGGCCCACGATGCAGGTGGCGGAAGGCGGCTCGCCGTGCTGGTTAGAAATAGATGTTATTCTGGGCGGCAGCTGCCATAGCGATGTTGCCTTGCATCCCCCCGACCGTTCCCCGTGTCGGCATCCTTGGAATCTTGCAAGCGTGATTCTGTGTCCGGCATTACACATGCCAGGGCAGGAGGCACCCGGCTCATTAACTATACAAGCAAACATCACACTACAGCATCCGAGCCATACAACGCCAGGCCATGTGGTCTACGCATCGCCAGCCGCCAGCAGCTGGCACACAAACTTGTGGCCGCCGTGGCGCCATGCCTCCGCCTGGCAGGCTGCGCCACAGTAGCGTGCTACCCTGCAGCTGGCGCACCGCATCGTCTTCTTGCGCTGCCCCTGCCAGTCTGGGCAGCGCAGATTGCTGCAGCCGGGGCGGCAGGCCGCCATCGCGCGCGCAACCTCCAGCCGCTCCGCCTGCTGCTGCGCGGGGGGCGGCCAGCGCGGCAGCAGCGCGCCCGCCAGCTGCACAGCAGCAGGCAGCAGGGCCTGCGTGAAGGCTGCCAGGCTGGTTTTTGGGGCTGGGCTGCTGTGCGCTGTGTTCGCTGCCGCTGGGCTGCCGCTGGGCTGCCGCTGCCGCCGCCAGCGCTGCTGCCGATGCCCCCGCCGCGCTGAAACAGCAGCGGGTAGGCAGCCTCCCAGGTGGGCAGCACAAAAGGGAAGCTGGGATGGCCAGGGCGGGAAGCGGGGGGAGGGGGGAAGGCCGCCGCTGCCATGGCTGCCTCCAGGCTGTCGGCTGCAGCGGCCAGCTCAGCCGGGTCAGCTCCTGTGGGCTGGCCGCCCTCCGAGACACCGGCCTCCTCTCCGCACGATGCCCCCACCGCTGAGGCAGCAGCGAGCATGCTGTGCAGTGCAGCGCTCAGCTGCTCAACCAGCGCGCCAAACTGCAATGGGAAGGGAAGGCCTTTGCGGTAGGTGATATCGCTTTCATGGCAGCGCCCTGCGACTATGCTGCCATGGATGCAACCCCTCGCAAAGCCTGGCGCTTGGCATGGCGTGCCCCCACCTTCTTGTCGGACGCGGGGGTGCCAGCCGCTTGGTTCAGCAGGGCAGGCAGCCGGGGGTGGCTCAGGAAGGCGGCTGTGAGGCCTGCATCTGCTGAGAGCCGCTGCAGCGCAAATGTCAGCACATCAACTTCCATCTCACGGATCACCTCCTGCTGCCCCACGACCTGTGCAGTGCAGCGCAGGATGGAAGATGGAACATTGTCAGCCAGCCCCCTCCTCACCTGTGCCCCACCGGGCCATGCCGTCAACGCCCCTGCCCACTTGTGGCTCACCGCATTGAGCATGCTGCTCATGTTCAGCCAGGGGGCAAACATCTCATCCTCCTGCGCCATCCAGGGCGCCACCTCATGCAGCTTCTGCAAGGGGGCCGCGGTTCGTGGTGCAAAAAATGCTCAGAAAGCAGGTCAGCGGGGGGCGACAGGGGCAGGAACCTGCCCAGATGGTGCCCTGCATGAGGAGTCACCTCCGCTCTGCAAGATGGACGGTTCAAGATGCCCATCCAGCGGCACAGCCAGCAGGCATGGCAGCAAGAGCAGCAGCTTGCAAAGGAGCGAGCCTGCTGCACGCACCCGGAAGTGATCTGCCAGGGTGGACATGATCAGTTCCAGCCAGGGGCTGTCCCGAAGAGCGCCCGGGCAGCAGGCTAGCAGGTGCAGAAAGCTGAGGTACAGCACGGTGACCTCGCTTTTGGCCTCTTGGCGGTAACCGGTTGCCACGCGCGCGGCCTGAGACACAAGCGCGCCCTGTGCGGCCAGCGCTTGCACGGCCTCCCACTGCGCGGCTGCATGGGCCAGCTGGCGCTGCCGCAGGTCTGAAGGGCTGCAGGCAGGGCGGCATCGGAACAGGCAACCAGAGGTGTGGGCCAGATCATGCAGAGAACATGCCGACTAACAGTGCTTTTCAACGACACACATGCCGCTCACCTTGTACGGCCGCCGCCGCCTGACATCACTGACCCTGCAATGAGTCAAGCCCGAACCTCACCTGCCGCCCTCCTGGACCCCGCTGCTGGCCCCGCTCTTCCAGAACGCCAGCTGCAGAGCCCTGAAGCAGTCGGCCAGCCGCAAACCCAGCACCTGGCCAGCCTGCGCCAACGCTGCCTGCGCCGCACGCTCAGCGTGCTCCGCGGGGGCTAATGCTGCGCAAAAGTGGGCCGCCTTGCAGAGGCGCAGATGCATCTGCTGCAGCAGGCTGGTCGCGGCAGCAGCTGCCGCAGCAGCTGCCTCGGGGCTGGGATCCTCCCTGCTGACGCCGCGTGTGGACTCCACCTCAGAGGGGATGGGGCAAGCCAGCCGTAGCGCAGCTCCAACGGTTGGGTCCAGCAGAGCCAGGCTGACCACACCTAGCCTGAGCCTGCTCTCTGCCGTGGGTGCCCTCTCAGCCTCCCAGCCTGCAACCAGCAGCGGCAGCTGGCAGGCCGCCTCACCCGCTACGCCAGACATGAGCTGCAGCTGCTGCAGGCCGCAGCTGTGCACCGCACGGTCAATCAGCGGGAGCAGGCGGAGGATGGCGCGATGCACCACGCTGCCTGCTTCATGCAGCAGGGCCCTGTCAAGTTGGCTGGGCGGGGTCGCCTCTGCGCGAAGGGCTGGGCTGAGCACCGCAAAAAAGCTCAACTGCTGCCCATTCGGCTGATGTCAGCGGCGGAGCTGCTGCTGTGCTGCTGCTGCTGCCGCTGGTGTCACCAGCAGGGAGTGGCGTCAGGCCCAGGGTGCGGAGCAGGCCAATGCACACTCCAGCATATGCGACTGGAAGCACGCCGGCTGGGCAGGAGGCAGGCAGGGCCAGCGCCACGTCCCTCACTAGCTCCCACAGCACCAGGCCGGCGGGCCGCGCACTGCAGCTGAGCAGGCGCTGCGCAATCTGGCCGCCTTGCAGTGCTGCGGACCTGAATCCGGACCCTACATACACCAGTAGGCCCCAGACCTCCTTGGCGTGGTAAGGGCTGCATTCGCCGCGCAGGGCAGGAGGGGCCTCAGCCAGCCCCACAAGCAGCGGCTGCACTAGGCTGCGATGCACCAGTTGGGCGCGGATGCTGGCGTAAGGCTGTTCCTGGGAATTCGCCGCGAGGCCCAGCACGCAGGCGTAGGAGCTCAGCTTGGATAGCAGGGGTCCGACCTCTGCGGGTGGACAGCGAGGCAGAATGGGTTGGGCTAGTAGGCACGCGCTGCACTCCCGGCAGACATGTCAGCTTGCCTCCCTGCATTGGACCTGCCTACTCGCCGCCACCCTGTCCCCATCTCTGCGTCAACCCTCACCTGCCCTGTCCGTTGAGCCAAGGTTGCCGAGGCGCGTAAGGATCGCTGCTGCAGGCTGCAGCCAGCCCAGCAGGAGGGCGGGCGGGGCCACATCCCGGGCAAATGCCCTCATGACGCCGCGCTGTGTGGCCAGCAGTATGCAGTAGTGCATGCTGTCCAGCACATCGGACAAGCTGTCGCCGAGCTGCATAAGCACGGCGTCGCTCAGCTGCGCCGCGGCCTGCATCAGCTGGCGCCCGCTGCCGAGGGTCACTGCGGCCGCTGCTGCGACCCGAGCCAAGTCGGCAGTGCTCAGCGGACACCTGGCGGCCAGCATGGCACAGCTGGCGCCAGCTCCAGCGGCTACGCAGGTGGGGCCGAGCGGCAGCATCACGCCGCGGGCATCTAGCTGCACCAACCGCTCTACAACCTCCACCGTCAGCCTGTGTGGCAGGGGCAAGGGGGGCTCGTGCAATGCCTTGGTTGCTGCACGCAAAAGCTTAGGCAGGTGCCCCGCACTCGCTTGGCAATCGCACCCCTCCATTCAAGCCGCCTACAACATGAACTGAGGCTTGCTTTACCTGCCCAGCGCAGCCACCTCAGGAGGCGTGCCGTCCTGCAGGCTGAAGCCGTCTTTCGAGGAGCTTTGGATGATCGCAGTCCTCAAATCACACACCACAGGCAGGAGGCAGATGAAGGCCTCACGCTGCAGCAGTTTGTTGAGGCGCTGCAGCAGCTGCACCACGTGCGGCACAGCCATGTCGGCGGCGGCGGCGGCGGCTGCAGCGACGGCGTCCTGCAGCAGATGCGGAGAGTCCCTGGGCGCAAGGGCGAACAGGGTTGGGCCTAGAGCGGGCTCCTGACGCTACAGAACGACCTCACAACCCCCTCTCGGCCACTTCTACTCTACTGATCGAACCTGAAGGTTGTCGCAAGAGCGCCGTGGGGCAGCACGAGGCTGCGGAGCCACTCGTGGTAAAGCTGCTGCCTCGTTCCTTCGTTTGGCCGCTGGGGAGTTGCTGCCAAACAGATGCAGAAGTGTAAACGCCGCCGCTGCTCTGTGTGCAGCTACGCCCGCAAGACGGCAGCGGCGGCGGCCGCCATGCTGCTACACGTGCAGGCAGCGTGCCGGTCGTGCTGCTCAGCAATGCAAAGCTTGCTGTAAATGTGTCAATGTGATCACATCACACCGCGGCGCGATTGTGCCAGCCCAGCTGACAGACGGCTTGCTGCCAAAATGAAGCAAGGGGTCAGATGGTGCCTGCCCGACTTCTTGAGCGCACGAGGTGATGGACAACGAGTGTGCATGCTGCAGTTCACTGAAAAATAGAACAAGTGCACATGGTGCTCAAGCATGCCACCTGCAAAACAGCACAGCCTCCTGCACGCTCTCCAGCTCCAGCGAGTGCGGCGACGAGCGGGAGCAGCAGCAGACAGGAAGCCACCTGGGCGGGCGCCGCATCAGGCGCGTGGCTATGGAGACACTTGACACTTCTTCGTTTTCGTTAGCCCGCTTTGCCCTCGCCGTCTGCCTCTCCAGCCCATCAAACCCGAGCGCAGGTGCTGGTGCAGCACGAGTCGCTGCCGGGCTTCCGTTGGAGGGCCGCTGCTGGCCTGCCTGTGCTGTCCAGACAGCCAACAAATCAACCAGCCCTGGCTGACCGCCTAACAGCCTGGGTTGCGGCCGCCGCCGCTGCCGCTTGCCTCGCCGCTGCCGTCGCCACCGCCGCTGCTCCCAGCCACCCCCTCACCACCTGCAGAGCACACCTCGGCACAGCATCATGAGCAGCGATCCCATGGTCGGCCAGGACGCTGGTGCGCTTCACCAGCCACCACAGCAGCCGCGTGCACTGCTCCCAGCCTGCGCCCGCCGCCCAAGCCTGTAACACCAGCCTCGCCTCACCTGACGACCGCTCCTAACACGACCCTCGTGCTGCCTCCTGTGCTGCCCCCACCCCTGCCCAAGCAGGCACCCAGCAGATGGTGAAGGAGGCGGCCCAGAACTTCCCCGAAAAGCCCCAGGACGGTGAGGTTGCCGCCCTGCTGCCAAATTTGCGAGACTTGGAGCAGCAGCTTGCTCTTCTGTGGTTCACTTCCAGCCGCTGCCACGCAATGAACCTCACCAGAAACACAGCCTACCCCTGCCTTCGTTGTGAGTTGCAGAGGCGCTGCAGGCGCAGGCCGACATGGGGCCCGGGCACGAGGCGTCCAAGGGAGAGGGTGAGCGCGGCTGCTGTTCCCAGCTTGGATTGAAACGCGCGCATGCATGTGTGGCTTGCGCAATTGCGCTGGACTGGCTTGTCCCCACCCTGTTTGCAGGCTGGCCCACCAGACCCTCGGGCCTGGCCTGGCTGGCAGCACACTTTACCATCCCGCACTGCCACCCAACCACTCCATCCCCCAGTTCACAGGCGGCGGCCTGATGGAGAGCGCCCAGCAGGGCGGCAGCCCTCCTGGCGGTCTGCAACTTGCAGACCCTTGAAGGGTGTTCAACCAAACCCATCCTCACACTCCCACCCTGCCATCGCCCACAGGTGGCGGCCTGATGGAGAGCGCCAAGCAGGCGGTGGCGGGGGCTGCCGACGCCATCAAGCAGGCCAACCCGGCCACCCGTGACATGAAGGAAGGCCACTGCTGAGCGGTCAAAACACAGCAGACCAGCTGCTGCGAAGTTAGCCAGCAGACAGCAGCGGTGGGCAAGTCTGCAGCAGGCGCCACGCGCAGCCTGAGATGCCCGCCTGCCCAGCACAGCCACAGCTGGCTTGCGTTGCGTGCGTTGTAGCGTGTGTTGCATTTGCCAGTGCATTTGCGTAACACAGACTGTGGGAAGCCAGTCGATTGTGAGGACGAAGTGCAGCGGGCGCTGCCGTGTGTGGAGGGTTGGTTCAGGCTGTAAGAGTGAACAGACGTGGTCATGTGATGTGTATACACGTGGGAGCAGTGCAGGCGAGGTCCTGGCGTAACATGTGTGTCACGCGCCCGTTAGGCGCTTGGAGGCACTACCGCTGGTGCTTGGCGGCAGCCGCCCGCTCGTGGCAGCGCTTGGCGGTGCCGGCTGCAAAGGCGGAAATCTCTTCACAGAACGCCGCCACTGCGCCGGCGTGCCGCGGCTCCGTGGCTGCAGGGGTGCAACGGGGCGGATTGTTCATCGCCTGAGTGCCATCCACCGCCGAGCTTGCCAGCCAACAACACACGGGTGCCGCATTCAATCACACATGCGTGCAACTGCATTTGCTCTGCACAAGAGGACCGTAGACTGTCGGCCCACCTGAGCAGAGTTCATCCAGCAGCCAGGCCATCACCCCTGCCGCCTCCTGGGGCTCTAAGCTGCGCAGCTGCCGGCAGGCCGCCGCTGCAGGCTCGGACAGGCCGCCCGCCCTGCAGAGCGCGCGGTGTTTCAGTGTACAGTGGCAGATGCTTGGCGATCCGTGATGGTGGCTGCTGCTGCAACGCAGCGCAGCACAGTGGCAGCGGCACCATGCAGCGGTGGCAGCAGCAGCTAGCAGCAGCAGCGGCAGCGGCAGCAGAGCAAACGGCACCTGCAAGATTATCCCTCACCTGAGCGCATGGACATACTCTAGCATGCTTCGATACCTGGCATGCTGGTCTAATGTGTACGGCTGCTGCTGCCCTGCGGCTGCCGCCGCCGCTGCTGCGGCTGCCGCCGCCGCCGCCAAGCCAGGGTGCTGCCCTGCCTGCTGGCCTGCCGCAGCAGCCGCATCTCCCTGCCCTGCCGCCTGCTGCGCTGCTGCGGCAGAGCCTGGCGCTGCCGCGCCTGGACCAGCTTCAGCGCCTTGCTGTGCCTGCTGTGCCTGCTGCGCAGCATCCGAACCAGGTGCGCCCTGCCGTCCCTCTCGCTGCCCTCTGTCCTCCCTCCGCTCC